>VYYJ01003656.1:0-15877 GCA_021029165.1 Cyphoderus albinus
GCTAAATCTATCAGACTTGAACATTTCATCAGTCCACACTTTTTGTGTCAGGGGTTTTATCTACAAAATATCCACCTATTTCAAAAATTCTTTTTGTATTTGGTAGCCAAGCAAGTGTCTCCGGCATTGCGTTTGCGTATGTTAAGGGGATATGCCGTAGCTTATCGTTAACCGTTACTTTATAACGGCCAAAAGCAAAAAATGGCTTTATCTCAGAGAGGATTTGGTGGATCGTCACCATTTTCAATATCTAGACCAAATCAATGACGGAGAATCCGTCTACACTATTGGATAAGCCACGCAGATTATTATAATTAATTAACTTATGACAAGAGTGGACGCGACGTTTATTTTCCTTTGTTTACACCGTGTTTGCTAACTTGTGTGTATATTTAAATTTAATAGTTATAAAGTACAGGTCTCATTCTCATTTTTCAACTTGCTGAGGTCAAGCACAAACATCGATAAATAAAAATCAAAGGAAGGCATTTACAAGCTTTATTTCCATGAATGACATGCATAAAAAGGCAATTAGGCGCAACTACACTTGCAGTACTGTTATGAAAATGAAACGATACCGAGTCAGTCATTCATGAATCTCGAGTGACTCTGGCAATTGCTTTTGAAAGGAAATACAACGAGTAATATTGTCACAGAAAAAACGAATCTTAGAAATAACTCGCAGTAGGGGTTCGAAGCGATTTTTAGTGACCAGATCTTAAAATTTGCATGTCATAGATGCAAATGAACTGAACGATTAATTCAATGTCAGTGATACCTGCAAAATGTTTTTGAAACATTTTTCTAGCTTGGTTCTTTTATTGCGTGAAGCAATAGGACAAATGAAAATTCATTGTTATCATTGTGGAAGGGTCATTGTCATGATTTGAGATTTTACTACACACAAAATGTCAACTGGCAACATTAAAAAGGGAATCTTGCATCACAATGCAATACCCGTAGTGGTTTTCATATTATCATAATATGTATTAGAAGGAAGCAGCTTGTATAAAGCCTGTCATTAAATCAGGCAGTTTTATGAGACTAATCACCTCATTAGCGAAGCAAAAAGTAGCTTTTGAAAAGCTGGGAACAACGAACGACGTACGTATTACCTAAATTACATCATTATTTGCGAAGAAAGGAGGCTTATAAAAATGATGGCATTGGCAGTGATGTCCCTGGGAGTTTTATAATGATTTCAATTGCTCATTGAAGAATTCAGAAAAGAGAATGCATATGCAAGGATGCCTTTTTAATAATAAATGTTACGGAACATTTCGTAACAAAAGCGAATTCTTGACTTCATAAAGACGGTGTTGGATTTTGCAGATTCAGAGAATAAAGGCAATGGTATTGTAACATTGAGTGGAAGTATACCTTCGAGGCAAGTCGATCGATGCGATCCAAGCTGAGGAATCCAAATAAATGAAGAGTTGGCGTCCATTGATCACGTGCCCTTACTGGAGGGTCACGTAATCATGCTGGATTGCGGTATTGCAGTGTCATCGACTGCATCGCCGAATTAAGGTTGGCGAAAAACTATGTAAAGACTTAAGTAAAATAAAAAGGACAATAACAGCACGCACCAGAATCACCAACAATCTATGCACTAATAGCTTTGCTTTTTATTATTATTAAGTTTTGCATCCTTTCATATTTTTGTCTGGGAGAATATAAGCCATTGATTTTGCAATTTTAAAATGTTTGCATAGTAAAAAAGAAGGTGTGCCGAATCATTTATGCCTGCATCTTCTATTTCGTAAATGATTTTTCGGCATATTGTACCTAAAGAGAAGAGCGCGAGAGAGAGACTAGGTGGGAGTGGCAAAGTAATTGCGGAATAGGTATAGATTCTGAAAAATGACTTTTGTGAGATACTTCTTTGAAGAAGAGATGTGAGATACTTCTTTACTATTAGTCTGACTGATCCAAAGAACGTACCACTCAATCTTTTCATTGTTTAATGTAGAAATCGATTTGTCTTAATCGATTGGAAGACCTCGCAAAAACCAAAGCCATTTGTCTCAATGACGTACGATACGCCTCTGCAAATTGCATCTTTATATCGGAGCAATCAATTATAACCCGAGTTATTTATTCAAGGTAAGTTTGAAATCACTTCAGGCGTATGAATATTTTAACTCATACATTAGATTAACAGTAGTCGCAATTAGTACGTTAAAATTCTTTACTTTGGTTTAGTTGAGCAAATAATATTTGGAAAATACAGTTGGAGTTAGAATGAAGATGCAATTTAAAAAAAATGAACAAACACCGATGTCGGTTAAAGTAGTAATTTAAACACGAAAACAATTTGTGGAAGTAATGGTACTGATTCCTGATTCCTTTATGACAACTTTTAGATAAATGATGGATTAATAAAATTGTTGTTATCGTTTATGAAGATGGGATTCGGAGCAGCAGCCAAACGTTTCGGTTCAACTCGGTATAGATATTTCAAAGCATTGGAAACAACAGTGGAGCAAATTCCAAATATTCGAGTTACCCCCAATTAATTAAATTCGAATATTTATTGTAAATTAGTGTTTAAAATCTACTTTAAACGTTTTCGCGTCCTTAGAGCCTGTCCTGTCTAAATTGAGCAATAAATGTATTAATTACTGCGAATTTTACGGGAAAATGTTTATTAAAGAAAGTAAAAAACTCTTTAGAATAAATGAATCTATCATGTATAGACCAAAGTGGTTATTATAAGTGTACAATATAATGAATATTTGGAATGCACACCGACATTTTTAGATCATATACATATTGCATCATAGATTTCAACGCTATATTAGCTATTAAGACGGAGGTCGGAAACAGAGCTAATTAATAAGCAGGTAAAACGTGATTATTACTTACAATTTTGTTATGCTGTATTTAGAAACATTGTTTCATTGTTTCTTGATTTTGAAGGCCAGTCCTTCCCTGCCTTGAAACACCCACAGTGGTCTCTCCCTTTTACATGGAGTATCCCGCACGAAGTGCAGTCTCTTTTATTCATTGTCCATTTTAACATTTGAAAAAGAATGTTTCATGGATTTCTTTTTGGTGGGTCCGCCAGGTCACCCTCCCCTCATTGAGGTAGAAGTGTTTTTATATAGCGGCTGAATGCCCTATTTTAAGCTTTCTTCAAGTGGTCCCATCATCTTACCTTAATAATATAAGGATTTTCCTTTGTCCAACCTGCGTTCATTACATAATGTTAAATAACCGCTTTTTATTGCCTTTTTTTAACAAAATGCGTCGGCTTTGAAATAATAACTTTATTGTTTACCTTCCCCATTTCATTAGGGTTATAGTCTGTCATTACACATACATTTTTCAGTGGACCGGCCGTCAAGTAAATAAGAAGGTTTATATAATAGGAGAGTTATATGTGGCGTGCCGTAAGAATTACGACCACGTCTCAGAGTCAGCGTTCCTTAAGTTTAAAGCCAAAGCCTTAAAATTGGTCTACAAAATCATTGTATATCGTAGTCCGAGCTAGTTTTTAGCCTTGTGGAAGATCTAGAATACTCCAAGTCGTAGACAAACTTCACGGTGCGTGCTTTACTCGCTCAGCAACATTGGTGACGTAATAAGAAGGTAAGGGATTCTTAAATAAAATTAGTAAGATCAAAAGTTTCAGAGAAAATGCCGACTGTATCCCAGACACAGGTAACTGCCCTTGTTGAAAACAACTTCTACATTCTGCTTAAAGAGAACATGAGAACAATCATTCATAATAGTGCATCGCAGGCGCATACAAAAATATTCATGTCTTCCCTTCGAGAACTGAGTGACGGAGAGTAGGAAAAGTGATAACCGTATCATCACATCACAAATCTGAATGAACATACCAAATAACCAGACGCGTACTTTGTCTTTGTGGCCTTTCTTTTTCCTCTTCTACATGCACGCTTTTACGTGTTGCTTATTATTACCATTACTTGTTGCACCGACCGACGGACATCGTTTCAACAATCTTTTGTATCGGGTGATTCTGAGATCATGCTGCATTTTCTACTAGGGATAACTTTTTCGTGACCATCAAACTCTCATTTATTTTTACTGATTGTCTTCCCTATAATCATTAAAGAATGCTGGTATAACCAGTGGTATGATGGTATGTATAGTATATTTTTCAAACATGATCAATGATCACAACGACAGAAGGTTATAATATATGATATTCAATTTCTTTAGGCTACATTATATTAGCTTTATTCTGGGTACATACAGCTTTTAAGTAGATTATTTCAATCAAATGGATTACATACCCCAATGGGATAAGAAAGTAAATAATATTTGGAGTAACGACACAGTTTGTCAAATTACATAACTAGCAAAACTTAATTGTAATTCTAGTAGAATTATTCTACGATACATATATAAATGTGTTCATGCAAATATGATTTTTAAATAAACTAAACTGTTACGCCACAATGAAATGAATAGAATCCAGTTGCCGCCCGGAATTCAATAGATGTAATGTAACCTTTGAACCATCTCTTAGAATTATATTTCTTTCTGTGTGAAGTTCCTTCGCGATCTCTGTTTTCGGGCCCTTCAAAAGAAATCATTCAACTTCAATTCTGTACATATAAAGTATAATCTATATTTAAAGGTTTAATACTTATGTCCTCTAACCTTAAGTTGGAACTTAATATCTGTTAATGTATCCGCTAGTATCTCTACAGGATTGGAAAAGTTCACGGTGAACATTTCTCCTTTTTTGACTCCCCAGACCACTGTTGTTTCGACAGGAAGGACTTCTTCAATTTTGTAGAAAGATCCATACCAAAATTTTAATAGTCGGCCAATGCAGGATACCGGTGGTATCTGTAGCGTTTGACTTACACTTAAACAAACTGTGTATGTTGCTTGGTTGGCCTTCACTGGGCCGTAGAATTTCACCCCCGTCAGACTGATGGGACGGCTACTCTTGAATCTAAGCAAAGTTCAAATAAATGGTTAACACCAAGTGGCATTTAATGGCACTCAATGTGTATTTCCAATTATTAACGCGAAGTGGTGAATAGGAAATTTATTCCGTCATTCGTCTTAGTCTTTATAAGAGCATCAGTTTTACCCGAAACATCCGTAAGTGCTTTCTGGTACATAAACTTCCTCCGGAGGTTTTTTTACGCATCTGACTTTGTAAATTCTTTCGTACTCAGAATGGTTTGGTATGAAATTCATATTTTGCAATAGTTCGAATTAGCGAAATGAAACAATCACTGCCCTGTCAATTGTTCACAATACACACTTCATTGGAATGGTGCAACGTACATACCACACTGGGAACAAAATCTATCGGCTGTGGTTTACCATTCAAAATAATGATTTTTAGTTATAATTCCCTTTCATTTCATTCCCATATATTCACATTTTATTATGTAACAAGATTACATGACCACTACTGAATTTTAGAAAGCTCAAAAAACAGGAACTATTGCAGGAATTATTGCAATTTGAATTTGGAAGATTTACACTTTATTAACTGAACTGGAGCAGTACAGAAAACAAAATAGAAGAACCTAAATTACAATAGTAATGATTTGAGAATGGACAGGAACGTTTACTAAACTATACACAGTTGAAATGTTTGTGAGGTGCAAAACAGTGAGGTGATTCTTCTCCTTCGGAATTATTCCTCTATTATAACAAACAAAACTGTGAACCACAGAGTACGTGACAATCTTAGTTATTTTTAAATTCTATCAAAAACACGCCAAATTCATAAGCATTTCCATAAAAATTGCGCACATTTACTTTAAATTTTATGCACCGTTACAGTTGTAGTGCAAGTTTGAAGATGTGGTACAAGCAAAATATTACTCTTACGTGAGGAAAATGTCCATATCCCAAAATAAAGTATAAGAACGAATTTGGCTAATAATTAAGGAGCAGTTGCGGCGCTGTATAAAACTAAAACAAATCCTTGGTTAGCATCGTATTTCAGTTTATGGTTTATTTTATTGCTTACTGCTTTGTTTCTTAAAATGCAAAGATTAGGTTTCAAGTGGTGCGTAGCAAGTGAAAATAAGACGCGAATTCTTCATGATGACTAAGGTAATTCTGAAATAACCTTTTGTTTTTCATGATTTTAAGCCAAACAAGACATAATAACAATCAATTGGTAAGTTATGCCTGCAAATTCAGAAAAGCCAATAAAGGACAGCATTAGGATTAGGTAGGTGTTATTTTTCCTTTAAACAAAGAAGGTGCTGACACGACACACGACTTGTAACTTGCATCACTGTACCCCTTAACTCTTTGCAATTAATACTTTGGAATTTTTACCGGTCACATTATTAAAATATTACTAAAAACTTTGTAGCAATTGTACAAACCATATCCAAAAATTTTTTTGTCATTCTTGAAGCCTCAGCTTTAGTCCCCGCATGCATTTCAATTCAACGGAATATTTTAGCAAATATATTCCAGGGTGAAATAATTTAATTATGCTGTTTCTATTGAGTACTTTAACGTCTAGCTAGGGAAAGGAGAATTACATAGAAATTAAATGACTTAAAACTATCTAATTCAAAACTCCAAAGGTATTCTATTATTTAACTTGTGCGATCAAATATTTACACTTTTGCGGTTTCCGTCTCGTGCTTCATCAACCGCTGATGTTTTGATGAACAGAGGAAAAACTAAATCTTCTAAATGATATGCTATATATTTTATCTTATTATACAACTCAAAATCATTTCAAGCTTGCATCTTGAATTTATCAAAACGTACATTTCCTTGTCACTGCAACTTTTACCCTTCTTCTGACAGGCATTCATTGTCAAAAACCAAAATCTGCAAGAGTATCCAGAAGCAATGAAAATGCATTGAAGGAGAATTTTCCAAAGAAAACGTCTTGATTTATTTACAAATGGCCTAACAAGCCAAATAAAAGAACCTGTAAGCAGTCACCACAAAAAGCAAGCCGCATGAGCCGTGACATTTCCCCATGAAAAATTTGTCCTAATTCTTTTGGATCTCTCAACTCATTTCTTGGTTGTTTAAGCGGAAACGCAGTAACACCCTATTAGTTTTCTTACTACAACAAAAATTTTATTGCTCGTTATTTTTCAACGAGATGTACGTGGGCGAAAAATGAAATGAGATTTGAATTAAAAGTCGGTAGCGGTGCAAGGTAGCTCGTTAGTGCTGTTCATTCATTCAAAATAAAACAAACAGAGTAATCACGGAGTTACTCTAAACTAGAAATCACAATAGAATTTATAAGCAGCTCACACAAATTTCGCATCAGTTGTTAACATTTCTTGTTTTTAAACAGTAAAACGCAGCACACAACTCCAAAACTTCAACTTGTCTACGAAAATATGCCCACATTTCTTTTCCTCTCGGTCCTCTCTGAACGACTTAAAAAATAAAAATGATCATGTCGTGTTATTATAATTTATTGTTTACTTTGTGCAAATAATCCTTGTACCAAATCCTATATAGTGCATTATTATTATAAATTCACGGTTCCTTGCAATTGTAAAGAAAAAGAACATGAGATTTCGAGAAACCGAAAGGATAAGAATGCTCATCTGATTTTCTTTCTGATTCCACTTCTATTAATGATGATTTATGCAGAACAAAAATCCAACATTTTTAAGTTCTTGATACTTCGAAACTCAAACAAAGTGCAGGCACACATGAAGAGAAACACAAACATTCAAGGGTTTCTTGGTTATCACTGATGCGGTTTCATCCTCCGCTAATTCTCAAAAGATTTTTTGCAGATGTAGATTGACACAGAAAATATGAACTTTAAAAAAATGCACCAAGGAACCGTCATCTTTAGCTTGTCGCTTATTTATGACTGTACACTATTGTAAATTGTAATTAACCTAAGTGTAACAGTACAAAATATTAAAGTTTTTGAGTATATCAGTAGTAAGTAGTTATGTATAAGGTATATATTAATTTATTGATAAATAAAATTCAATTCAATACGTCTGCGAAACGTATGCAAATTTGGGTTATTTAGTTTTTGTACAGTTTCGCTTTGCCCCATTAAGAGATTCATTTTTTGGCTGATTACTGACTGACACAGTAAGCGATACTTTAACTGTTTCCTTTGTCGCAAATTTACCATTCCTCGTATCTCTCACTCTTGATCATGAACTACTTTGCATTTGTAATTAAAAAGGAATTATATTGTGAAGAATGAATTAAGTTGCTTACTTTTATGAAGTTTTGTGATCCAAAAGTTAAAGACACTGCATTAAAGTCGATGTAAAAAAACGGATAGAAACTAAATAAAATCCACAATTTTTGTTGCCCATTAAAACCATAATATTTAATTTTGTCGCCCAGTCCGTGCTTCTATAGTAGTCAGTATTAGTTAGTTAACATACCTAACGTTAAAGTTTGAGTGAGGTGGGGAATGGGGATTAATAAATATAAATGTACATTATGTTAAATGTTTAACCCACGACACAAATTGCAATTTAATTTTTTTCAAGTGTATAAATGAAGTGGGTGTTGCTTTTATGTAATGGAATAGGAGAAAGGTTTAAAAAAATTGTATACCAAAATATAGGACACACTTAATTACTGTTGTAAAGGCACTTTGTTATATTATGCTACTTGTAAATACTTTCCTCTCCACTGAATGGAAAGGCTATAGTTGTTCCTCTGTTGTAGCATGTGGGTGGGTTGAAATGTTTGGTACTGTAGTCGGTAAATTTTCTTTGTAAAAATGGTAATTTTTATTGAAAAGCAGTTAGAATTGATTTTCAATCAGTAACCAATTTCACTATTTCATGCATTTCCAAAGAAAATAAATTGAACGTTTGAAAGGAGTAAATTACTTTTATGGGTTTCAATTATGCTTAAGCCGGTATCTCAGACTTTAAATTGTGTATACAATAAATTCAAACTGAAATTGCAATACTTAATATGGCTGGGATTTCAGATCCTTATGCATAAGAAAAACAATGATAAGTTTCAGACAGACCTACAGAAAACTGGACAATGCACGAAGCAATCGTTATCGGTTTTAGCAACATCATTAGCATGTTACGGGAATTGTAAAAATTGGCTTATTTTTGTATATTACCTTTTTAACAATAGACCATAATACTTATTTTCGAATAAGAAAACATCGTAAAATTAAAAATGCATCGTTATTGCAGTTGGTTATATTAGTATAATTAGGTAATGTGCTAAAGTTTTACGAATACAGAAGCTCGATTTTTCTATTTCGTGTCTTGCCTTTTATTATTTTGTTAAAGCCCACTTTCTTCTCAATCTTATTCATTTACAATTTACAACTGAAGATTGTCCGGTATTGATAAAGGTCACCACAAAATTTTGATTGAATGTGTGGGATTAACTTCCACATCGATAGATGTAATAAATTTCCTTCTAATGCTTGGTGCATGATAACTCAGAAATTCTGAATCAAAATGCTTAATCCTTTCAACCTTGATTGGATTTAGCACATTCCATTAATCCTTGTAAGGGAAATTATGGGTTGTCGAACAAAAATTGCAATAGATGCTCATGAAGATAAGAAACGAGCAAGGCAAAAAGAAGATTGACTTGGAAAGATTAGATAAAATATTTTATTTTTTGCCTGCTTCACTTGGTCTTCGACCTTTTTTGAAACTTCGGATTTTAGCTTACTGCATATTCTTTATAAAAAATAATTCAAGAGAATTCATACTGAAAGGTGGCAAGATTTGCTTCTAACATTAAATTACTTTTTATATGACGCATCGAATTCTACATCATCATCATCGTTACAATCATATCCATCAAATCCTCCTCCTCCTCCGTTTCTACGTTTTACATTACTTCAACGAGCTGCTGGATTTTTTCCTCCTGTTTTTATCATGGTGTCTTCAACGTTTATGGCTTTGATTCATCCTGGCAATGATCAGTCACATAATAACTTCAATAATAAATTTTATACGAGAGATTTGAATGTTCTTTTTTTTCATAAAACAAATGCAAACAACTGCTTTTTACTGACAGTAGCATGGCTTACATGTTGTAATCTTTCTTAGTTAAACGAGTGGTGAGCAAATTATTGTCCTCTTTTTAAGCTTAACCGAGCATGTCATCATAGAAAGAAGACAAAGAAGCAATCCAAATAAAACATCAAGTTTTTTGTTTTAAATAGATTACTTCACTTCTTGTTGGTTAAGTTGAATGAAACTCAAGATGACTGAGAATGGTATGGGCTTATTCGTTGTTAAACGGGTGATGAATGAATTGCCTTGTTGTTATCTAAATGTGTATTGTTTATCTTTAAATTTATGTATTGTTTTTGTAAAACAAGTACTTTATTACCCTGCCCGTACATACAGAGCAGGACATATTTGTGTGTGAATGACGATAAATGATGAAACAAAAATGAGGGTATCATCATCATAATTTTTTCCTCTCATCCAAACACATCTTAACATTCAAATCCTATCAATTTTAAACTGAAGATATTTTACAAGCCTGCCTGCAAAGATTCAAAATAAAGCCAGTGAAGTCAGAGTGAGTAGAGTTCCTCCACTGCACTTGTGGCCTTCCGCAAATATTCATAACACGTCTGACGTGTTTGGTTTCAGATTCGCAAAACTCGAAGGGGTTGTAAAATTTGAACATATTTAACTACCGCAACACAAAATCAATAATAAAAATGATTCTGCCGCAGTTGACAAAAATCTTCATTAATACACGGTTATACAAAGTATTGATTAGAGATGCATGACCAGGCGAAACAACATGTCTGTTTTTAAGATCAAAAGAAGTAGCACGCTTAAGTTTTACTGTTCACGTCCAATTTTACCGTTTTATAAACCATCTGTTTCACCGGACCATCTTCATTCCTAAAAAGCGACTCAATTTAATTCTNACCGTTTTATAAACCATCTGTTTCACCGGACCATCTTCATTCCTAAAAAGCGACTCAATTTAATTCTGTAGCAATAGAAAGATGCATTGACGATTGTAACAATTTGAGACTGTCGGTCATTTGACTTTTCTTGACAGAGATACATAATAGAAGGCAACAGATGGACAAGCTCCGAACATTGCCTGATGACTGTTCGAATGTGAAAAGTGCGTTCTATCTAATGTCGTCATTCATCTGCTGGTTCTTTGACTTAGCAGATGGTTACACAAGAACCACCATTTTCCTTGATCTTCACAACAAGTCGATGGCATTCAGGAAGTCCAATAATTCAATGCACTTTTTACTGATGTACTATTATTAGAGCAACAACAATTTAACCGGGAATTGTGTCTTTGTTGAAAGAAAAGCGGTTCAAGAAACAACATCTTGCTTGATTTAACTTTTTTCCTTTGCATATTGGTCTCAAGCTCAACTCTTATTGTGTATATGTATGTACATAAGCTCCTTTGGCTTTTTCTAAAATGTTAATGCCAAACGTAGTTGCGCGATGTGGGCTAAGTGCGACAAAACGTTTATTTTCCCGGTGGGTGTAATTATGATCATGGGATGCAAAACACTACCAATTTTCTTGAATTCTAATTAATAAGAATACAGAATGCCTTATCCAGGTACTGGAGTAAACTGTGGTCAACATCTGCAAGTTAAAACTTTCATCAGCTTTTTCTAAAATGCTAATGCCAAACGTAGTTGCGCGATGTGGGCTAAGTGCGACAAAACGTTTATTTTCCCGGTGGGCGTAATTATGATCATGGGATGCATACTACCAATTTTCTTGAATTCTAATTAATAAGAATACAGAATGCCTTATCCAGGTACTGGAGTAAACTGTGGTCAACATCTGCAAGTTAAAACTTTCATCTTCGTACCAGGATATAGCTGGAAGGCATTTGATTTTGGCAGGTGTAGAAAAAGCAATAATTTTATAATTTTCCCTTTTATGCTCCATATAAGTAGACATTGCTATTTTTTAGTTTAGCCTGGGAGCAAAAACTACTTTTATCATCGCCACCATCATCACATTACCTTTCAGACGCAAAAAACTATATCATCACTGAGAAGACATTTATTATTCATTTTTTATGCTACTGCTGTCACTTATTATTTCGTCCAGTGGAAACCCATGGCTTCGACTGACTCAGGAAGCAGCAACGAAGATATGAGCCAGGGTGTGTGTAAAGCAGATTGAACTTTCTCAGGTGCAGACATTGTGCAAGAACAAGTATTTTACTCTCTTTCTTTATGATATGCAGATCTCTCTAAGGCACAAAACATTTTTTTTTTCGGGCAAATGATCTTGGTTAAGTACTTGCATGTGCTTGTAAGTAGTTTGTATGAATTGTGCATACACCTTTACATTTTTGCAACACCAGAGATATGCAGTATGTGCTACCGATTCCGATTACCATTATCAATACTAGTCACCTGAGGAAATAGAAGCATCGGCAGCAATTTCTTAGGTTTTAATTCGAGTTAGAAAAATGAGAGAAGAGAAGAGAGGACAAAAAACAAGACAGAATTCTTCGGCAGCAACAACAGCAAGCAACAGTTACCTACCACCGTCAAACAAAGGAAGGCAGGCATCAAGAAAGGAAAAGGTGAAGCAAAGATAGCGGACCAGCGTTCGTGATGGTTAAAAAATTTACACAGGTATCTTCATCAGAGAATGCTTCTCCTAGAATGTGCTCGCTATCACATACACTGAGCAAGCAGCAGAAACTTTTCTATAAGACTTTTTGTTGTTTAGTGATTATTATTATTATTGTGATGATGATGATTGAGCAAAAGGTAGCTCAACAGAGTTAATAGAAGTTTGTTGGTCGCTTCATGTGTTTGCTGTGTTCACAGGTAGTTTAGTGAGTGGAATGAAGTTAGTCTTTGAAATTCTCTTCAGCTCTTTGCTGTTGCACGAAGAGACGTCTCTCTTTCTTGAAAAGAAAATCCAAGGCAGTCGTGAGTCAACAGGTAACAAGTAGAGAGGACTGTGTGAACGCTATAAATGACTACCTGCAGTTGTCAGTTCGGTGTATTTTAGCTGAAAAAATACAACGCTTTTTTCTCCTTTTTTTCATCACACACGGTCCAGAGGAAGACAGGCGACAAGTGTTGTGTGAGTGGTGTGGTTTAATTCTACAAAAGGATTTTTCCTTACATAACAATTCATATTTTTATGCACTCGAGCGGTTATTTTGCGTACTTCCTTTTAAAATTTTTGTGGTTTCGGCTCGATAATTCGTGCAGCGTCAATTGAATCTTCTTGTTTACCTTTTGTACATCAAGTGGTAATATTACCTCGGAGGAGGTAAAAATCTCATATCAAAGACAAATGTGTACAATTTTTTACGATGAAAGTGATTCGCTCAAGTGTACGCTTGGATAACCTCTATCAAAGGATCATTTACGGTTAAAGAGCAATACATAAAATTCTTTGTTCTGACTTTAGCTCATCTATTAAACAACCTTAAGACTTTGAAACAAAGTTGTGCTTTTCTCTGGAGATACACCATTTTATCAATGTGTTAACAAAACAATGCAGCGTGGGTTTCATTGGCCCAATGCAGAAAAAGTGCAGAATTCATAACCTTCATTCATTGATGTGGAATTTCTCTATAGAAAACGTTTCAGATTCTTCATTAATTATGAACTAAGTTAAACCTGTGAATATTCATTCACGAATTTTACGATGAAAGTGATTCGCTCAAGTGTACGCTTGGATAACCTCTATCAAAGGATCATTTACGGTTAAAGAGCAATACATAAAATTCTTTGTTCTGACTTTAGCTCATTTATTAAACAACCTTAAGACTTTGAAACAAAGTTTCTCCGTGCTTTTCTCTGGAGATACACAATTTTATCAATGTGCTAACAAAACAATGCAGCGTGGGTTTCATTGGCCCAATGCAGAAAAAGTGCAGAAGTCATAACCTTCATTCATTGATGTGGAATTTCTCTATAGAAAACGTTTCAGATTCTTCATTAATTATGAACTAAGTTAAACCTGTGAATATTCATTCACGAGTTTCTTCAGTGGACATAAAGGCTTTCAAAAGTAAGACAAGGAGGGTAATGTTCTAATAGCAAATATTTTTTTGTTTGCATAGCCAGATTCATTCCTTAGCGAATTGCTTCTAACATCCGTTTTTAATTCAAAATGTGTACTTGTTAGGTATAAGCAAAAGAACTTAATACTGCCTTTGAAGTTTGAACTAAATAAAATGCAGACTATAAAAAACTATTAAATGATTATATGAAAATTCAAGAAATAAGGGAAAAGAGGGTTGGTTGTTTAATTTGTTTTTATGTCGAGAAGAAGAAAAAATATTTTTATGTGTGGTGTGCAACAGGTCCTGAGTGAGCAGGAAAAGCCTGTAAATAACTTACGATTAGAATTATAAATGATTTACTCACAAAGTTGCAAGGTGTGATTGTTTAACATTTTATTAAACTTAGTGAACGAATTCCTTTGAATCCCTTTTTACAATTTTCTTTGTGAAAACAAGTAGGAAAATGCATTTAAAAAGCAAAGATTTACTGAAAGAAGTCAAACTTTGAATATTTACCGTTACTTGTGGGACAATGTGTTGTGGTTATGTGTGACATTAATGACATAGTTTAATGCTCACATCACGTCTGCTTCTTGCAAATACATTTCATAGCTAATAAAGTTGTTCCCACTATTTGGATCACAGACTTTTAAGGTAAGTGCCACCGTAATCGCCTCGCATTTCTGCATTATTAATGTATATCTTGCAGATGTCCTTGCCTTTTTCACAATAATACCTAGAAAACATTGCACTGAAACACCCACACAACAAGGTTATGTCGTTTTAAATCATTACATTGTAATACATTCATTCTAGTTGAAGCATGGTGCACACTATCCGTGAGTAATAATACTTGGCCACTTTTAATCATGTTTAAATGCAACAAATGAAGGCAATGAAATGAAGCAACACGTACAAAACTTATTAAATTACGCTTGTACTAATTAGGTCTGTGAAAACAATTCTCTCCAAACTATTCTCTGCAGTAGTATCAACAAGGTAGATTCAGCATCATCATCAAAGCGTAAATTTATGCTATAACTTTACTTTAATAATCACTTCGTACGCATCTGTGATCATTTTTGTGCTCAACCTTTACTTAGTTTACTATCAACAAACAATAATTCATTTAGTGTGCATTTATGTACAGCAGACTTTGGCAGCTCACTCCATGTGGTCAGACTCTGTCAGAGTACCAAAAAGTCATAAAGATTGTAATTGCAAAAGCTCCCACTCCTGTGTGACAGAAAAGTAAGTACATAGATAAAGTAACTTTGTTACATAGATTTTTATACACTCTTGAGTAAACTGTTAACATTTTTGTTGACTATTGGGATTTGCTATTTGTTTCTACTTACGTCTTCATATTTACATTATAACATTACAATTACATACTTATGTGAAATACGCAAATGTAAGTCAAGAGTGTTACAATTCGTACTTGCAATGTTTCTCCAAACCCTTGACTATTGAAAAATCTAAAATCGCTGACTTAATCCGCCTAGTGTTTAACCATACAAATCCATATACATTCTTTTATTTACTCATATTCTTTGAAATCTTAGAGGTTCCTTTTATGGTGCAATGCTTACACTACATTATTCTGCAATTGTTAGACACTATTAAAGTTACTATTAAATCACTCTAGAATCTAAAGTCTAGCTTCACAAAAAGTAATATGTTGTACCGTATTTTATATTAAGTAGGATTATGTGAAAATATTAAGCATATGTACGAGCAATTAAAGTACAAATGAAGAGATTGAAATAAAACCGGAAATTAAACAAACTTTTCACTGTGGTGTGATAAGTAAATCACCGAACAAACCCATCCTGGTTTTAGTCCTGTGAGCACCTGTGCAAACGTTTGAGGGAGTGTATTATGCAAATTAAGTAGCATTTTCAATCTTACTGAATTG
>VYYJ01003657.1:0-15872 GCA_021029165.1 Cyphoderus albinus
TTGTCTATGCTTTTGATGCTTCTATATTCTGGCTCAGTATTACAGTCAGGAATCTCGCGCCAATTTCAAATTCAGGGCCGTACCTTATGATGTAATAGATTTTATTTTGACTCCACTCTGTCTTTTGAAAAACATCATTTCAACGTCGAAAATAAAATGAATGCAGCTTTAGCAAAGACGCACAGCTTAAAAGATGTAGTTAATGATAACGTTGTAAAAACTCTTCTGTCGAGTTTTGTTTTATCAATATTAGACTATGGTATGCTATTATGGTGTATTCAAACTGACTTAAAAATCCACAAATTGCAAAGCAATATAAATAGATTTTTATATAGTTGCTATTTTTCTAAAGTAAAAAACTCAACAAAAAAAGAAAAAACTTCAATTGTCAATCAAAAGACAAATTTTATTTTCTTGACAAATGTGAAATACGTACAATCACAGAAAGACATAAATTGAACCTAAATTGAATTTTGCCTTCAAAAATGTATGCAGGTATGGTTTGTTTAAGGATTGGTTCCACAAATCTTCTTTGAGAGGCCAAGTGTTTAGTGATACTTTTCCGCGATATTAAGCAAATCTAAAACATATAATGACTCTGCATGCTGGAGAAAAACAATATAACTGTAAATTATTGTTTGACAACATCAACCTCTCAAAAAAGGTTGTGGACGCATACAAGAAAGCATTTAAAGACGCAGGACGGTCTCACCAACAGTACTTAGGCTTACAGGGAAACGTCCATATAGCTGTAAGCGGTGTGTAAGAAGAATTAAAAACCAAATGCAATTGAAAAAACTCTGCAAAGACTTCAAATAATACTTTTCTCTATGAGTGTTCACACAGAACAAAAAATACAAACAACCAGATCATTTTCTGAACCCTTTTCATCAGCTACATTCAAAGTATTCAATCAATCAAAACTCGTCTGGTAAAGACATTTTTGTTAATTAGTTGCTTCAGTTTTGCCTTATACGATATGGACAGTGTTTAGAAATGTTGCCAGCAAGTGCAAATAAATTCATTTTTAAAATTATGCATACAAAGTAGAATTTATTTTCATGTTCTTGGTCTTGATATTTATGTAAGTGATTAATTATAATAATAATTTGTAGTGATAAAAATAACGATAATTTTAAATTATGTATTAGCAACATTAATTAATTAATTAAAAAGGAATTTATACGGAAATTTAAAGACAACATAAATGTTACGCAAAGTACTCCGTATTATTAATTAAAGTTTATAATAAACAATTGTATATGACTTAATATGTATTAATTTTGCTTATGTTATAACTTATAACATAACATAATTGATTGTTTAATTGATATATATAATTTTATATTATATTTTGATTGATTATTTTATATTATATATAGATTTAATAATTTTGTAAATAGTGTTTACTCAACCGTCATTTCAGTTATTGCGGATGCGGTTTCAGCAGTATGTTGTGCATTGACCATTAATGCAGCGTGTACCCTAAGTAGAACAAGTAAAAATATGTTCACAGTTAATATCAAAGTTATGTGGGAAATAAAACAATAGACTGTTACGAATACTACTTTGAACTTACCCCAGGACAATCAATATCACTCCTACAGCGAATGTGCTACTTTGGCTGAAATTATATTTTTATATATAAGTTTTGTATTATTCATTAATTAAACACTAGTATCACTTTTATTTGTTTTTAGATAATTGTATTTAAATACAATCAGAAAATATAATTGCTTACGTTCACACCAAGGAATCGGGCATCTTCCAAGCCAAAGTGTGCAAGGTCCATGCCCTGTTAAAACCAGGATAAGAAATATTATGAGAAAATATCATTGAAACTTATTTATGTAATAATGAATTGTTTTGGTATCAAAAATTAGTTTGTGTAAGAAAGAAATTCTAACTATGGAGAATCCAATGTCATGACCTGATCCAATTGTGCCTTGGCCAGCGGATGCTAATTTAATAAAAATTATTTTAAGGTCCACAAAATTGAAAGTGGTGAATTGATGCAAGTAAGGTGTAGAAGAATTTAAAATTTGGACTTACTGTAAACAACTGCAGTGCACAAAATGTACATGAAAACGAAGACACCGATTTTCGCCATAATTTCTGGATAAAAATGAAATGCTTTTTTAGAACACAAAGACTTTGTAAATGTTGGAACTCAAGGAGTTTGGTAATGCGAAGTGACAAGAGCAGAATAATTGTCAGAATGATTCCAAATGTTCTGGCCGTTTCGTTTATATACCCAAATTTTGATTAGCAAGAAACGATTTTGACGTGTCCCGAAACGTTTCGGACTTTTTGCAGCAAAACATACCCTGTCTCTCAGTCAAATATATTTTAAGCATTTGTTTGATCTGTCTTCTGTATTAAATATTATATCAAAGCTGGACATTACATAAATGATCATAATGATGTCAGTTTTGGAAGTAGAGTAAGAAAAATTCCTGGGTTTTCGGGTTTGAGAAGTTTTATGTATAACTAGATTGAACATAAAGGCGTTTATTGTTGAACTCCAAGTAGAAACAATTAAACAATTCACATTAAGGAACGATTTATGTAGATTTGTTATAATTTGTATGATTTTGTAACTTTCCTACATATTTATATATACATAAATAACCTACGGAACAATAACCCGAAAAAATCCAACAATTTTCTTAAACTCCTCAAAACCCCAGACCCCAAACAACCATCCCTGGAGTATCTCGGCGACGCAGCATCATTCTTTTCTAATTTCTATCTAATCTGCAGACTGTTGCGTAAACATTTCTTGGTAAAAAAAAAGATGTTCATTGAAACGAATTTTACTTCGGCAAAAACGTCAACATAAAAAAAACTGACGAAGCTTTTCAACAAGTGGCAAAATCTTACTGAGAGCGTGTAAACCTGTAAACATTGATTAGCCATCGGTCATTTATTTTTCTGTTTTGGAAGTATTAACATGAGCACAGATTAGTACAGATTTTCCTTTATATAACTAAAAACATGCATACCTATTGAAAGTTGTAGGTATTCATTGTATGCAATTTGCATTGATGTTTACTGATAATATAATTATTTCCTTTGCATGGTTCTTGTAATGTACTTTTCCTGTAGATGACTGCAAATAAATCAAAACGCCTTATGAATTATGAAATATGAACCAACTCACTATAAAAATATATACTATATATAATTGTCTTAAACATTGCCTTCCAATAGCCCAAGAAACATTTTTCGGTCCGAACAAACCAATTAATTTATTATATGCATCTGCCACCATTTTATTTAATCAGTGTAGTGTACAAAAAAAAGAAAATGCATGAAGTTGCTCATAATTTTCTGTCGCGCTGATGTATCTTGTTTGGTGCACCTTGCCAAAAGTATTCTCAATACCGTGGCACATTAATACACCCTCAACTGCACGGAGATGACATTGGAAGGCCAATGATATGGTATGATACAATATGAAACAGATTGCTATTGCTGCATAATATTAAAAAATTAATAATTGGAGGACGCAATTTATATACAATTGTAGACTAATTCTAAAACACATGCATTTTTATACACCTGCGATTTTATGTTCCTACTGTCCACAGATAAAAATGATAAACGACGTCAATTGCAACAAATCCTGGGTTCCATAGGACATGACATAAAACATTGTGTAGAAATAAAAATATTTTTATAGTGTCTCTTTTAAGAGTAGATTATAAATATATTATATACGTATATTGGAATCGGAACGAAACTCAATTAATTCTAGCAATTGCATCGGAATGCGAGTAGAAATTCTTTCTTGCCTTGATCAAGATCGGATTCTCATTCTGTCTTTCATGGTGGTCTAGGTCTCATTATTTCGATTTTTCCTCTCACCTTCCTAATCAAATATTTTTTCCTAGTGCTCCATTCAACTTCTCCACAAGTTTAGAAATTTTGCACTCTGTGACAAAAAGGTTATAAAATTAAGAAATTTTGTTTTGAAAATGATTTTGAAGGGTGAGATATTTAAAAATTTCATTTTCTCATTTCCAGAGGTGAATAATGGATACCAGTTCAGAAATTCTTCCCAGACACAACATCTACCTAGTCCCATTTTTCAGTGAAAAATACCGCGAAAATGTGATTGATCAAGCGCATGGCGCTCGAGTTATCAGGGGCGATCATCCCGAAGCTCTGTTAAGCGGCGATAACCTAAACTACGATTCCCTCAAAGGTTTTACGAGCCACATTATCCCCGTGGTGGACAACGAAGAAGCTGGAATTCTTGTGCAGCTTGGAGAAGACACGCTTCTAAATTATCTGCAACTCCTTCTCTGGGATCGAGACCATCGAGTCTACTCCTACTACATTGATGTGGCCACAGAAAATAAGGCGGGGAAATGGAGCAGAATTTGTGACTTTCGCAAATACGATTGCCGATCCTGGCAAAAAATCCCGTTTCCCTCAAGAGTCATCCGCTACATAAAAATTGTGGGGGTTCGATGCTCAGCGAATCGACTGCTGCAGATCGTGGCGCTGCAGGGATTTCATTATCCAGCTGAGGTGCTCGCTGATACGATGCCACTGGATCCGAAATGGAATCTAATCAGTAACTTGGTAGAATTGGGAAAATATTGTTTTGAAAAGAAAATATACAAACATATTTTTTGTGTTTCATAGTGCCCCAAGAAAATGTGGCGTCTTCACAGAAGTCCGCAATGGTCGCTGAGGGTGCCTCCAACACGAAGCACTCGCTTATCGATGGGCGTATCACCGGCTATGGATTTGGCCCCGTGGGTGGCGTCACCGAGCACATTGTGAACACGGGTCAGGCCATTGTCGTGAAACTCGCGCAGCCCTACGTTTTATCATCAATGAGATTGCTTTTGTTCGACTGTGACATTGAGCGGACCTACGGATACTACGTGGAAGTCTCTACAAACGGTGGAGGCTGGGAACTAATCTGTGACCGGAGCCATGAAAATTGCAAGTCCTGGCAGGATATTGTATTCGACCCGAGACCCGTGGTCTATGTGAGAATTGTTGGCACGAGAAATTCTAAAAATGGGCCGTTTCATGTGATTCATTTGGAGTGCCCGTCCACTGTTCAGTTAGCGGCGGAGAGAAACGCGTGTGTGATTATGACGCAGCCACTGGAAATCGCACTGCCTGTGCCGTTCATTCAGGAAGGTAGAGTCTCGCAGCCGATGACGCCTCTGCCACCGGGAACTCCCACCAGAGCGATGACGCCTGTGGCACCTTTGACACCTTTGGGAAAGAATTGATTGCATTTAACTGATCCGCTTTAAGTGTTCACCTTAATCGAATTTACTTTCGCCAATCCGAATTCTTTCAAACAAAAACTACTTTGCTTTCAAAAATTGATCAATAACGAAAATTATTTTATTCTAAGCTACAGATCACATATGTATATTGGATACAAAATCAAAATTCATTAAAACAGTCCCATTATAAATTTGTTCCGTTTTATTTATTTATTGGCGTGGGAGTAAACAAAATCATGTATGTACATACTAAACAAGAGATCTCGCGAGGATGCCAAAATTTGTAATTGCGAGATGCGACCTTGAAACGCAGATGCACTCAGTCAAGCTACGATGAGTAGCGATGTTGCTAATAAATATGATATAGCGTTGCAAAAATACAATTTTCCAAAGCTAATGTAAGCTTTTACCAATGAATGATTCGGTGAGCTACTACTACACATGCGTTCAGTTATACGATCGTCATCGTCATCATCCGTTAAAATGAAACTTGGCAGAGAAATGAAGTGAACTGCAATAATGCGAGTTTCGGTTCGCTTTGAATTTTTCTCTATTATTGTGTTCGGCTTAAATATATTTATTATCTGAGTTGAAGCATTCTCTTCGGTTTATTTATTTTGGAGCGTGTGGTGATTTGGAATGTGGAGGTGGAGGAATTCGCGTGAATATAGTTGATAGGTAAATAGATGTATTTTATTCATTATTTGCATTTAAATAATAGAATTTGCAAGCGAATGAGACACAGGTGCAAGCACAAAACTCTCTTCTATATAATATGCATAACCGTACAAGTCTTGACTGACGTTCGACTTTGGCTTTATTTATAACTCCTTAATTAAGATCCACTTGGGGAAAATGAGTTTTCGAAGGCCATTGCTTTTTAGTGTCATCGATATATTTCCGCGTTTGGCAACAGAGCACATTTCGATAACTTTATCTACATTGTATTTAGAACTTTCCTTTGCTTTCCTATGCCACTACGTCGATATTTTTTCTGACGATCTACTTTTCGAAATGCAGAGCTATTGCTGCTTGAACTCGACCGTTTTACAACTCTGTTTATTTTCTTCAGATCAAATAAAAATAAATTTTGCTAAACAAGGCCTAATAAAAGCAGAGTTGCTTAAGTAAACATAAAAATTGTTTTGCAAATCTGGTTTGAGTATATAATTTGCATTGGTGTTGTAGATGTTGGATTTATTCTTTTTAAAATAAAATTATCTCTTTATTCACAATCTTGTTTACATTATGGCCTTATTTACTGCTGCAGGCTTAGGCATAATGTATATTACAATATTGCATGTGCAAAACCAAATGTACACTGGCCCAATTTCCCGATATGCAGCTTTAGCTTTGACCATGGCAGAACGTAATCCTAATGCAAATTGCAATTTGACAAATATTGACAAAAGCCAATAAACATCCACATTGAACCTAGACCGTAGCAAACTTAACATTGAGCAAAGTGGGCAAGTCTAACATTTCCACTTTACAACCTTCAATACATTCTAGATAAAGCAAAGCACGTTAAAACAAAAATACAAAAGCTATAATGTTGCAGGCCGTCACGGGCAGATTTAGAAATTTCTTGATGACTGGCGCTCAACCTTGGGATGTTCTGAAAACAAGTTGAATTTAAACATTTAATAATTAGCAAATATTTAAATTGAGATTTTGATTTTGAAATACTAAAAATTATAGTACCATAGAATATGCAGAGAACCCACACATTTGAATAATTGTTGCGGGCGACGCCAACACCGAGCCTTTTAATTCCCGGGTTCAGGTATTTCTTGAAGTCGTTGCAGTCTGCCAATCTCTGCACGCATTCCCTCAAAGCGTCCTCAACATTTTGTTTCGAGGACCCTGCAAGATTGCACGTATATTTTCCGCCGAGGGTGGTTTTCTCAAATTTGTCAGCTTGAGCTAAGGTACGATTCAAAAAGTATCTAAGTAACAACGCCAACGCAAAATGTCAAATTTATTCTAATAGTATATATTTTACCTAAGAAATCAGCGTGTTTCTGGGCGTCTAAATGCATCTGGAATGCATAGAAATAAAATCCAATTCAAATAACTGTTTTAAAAATATTTGTCACAAAATTTGTTAGATCTAAGTGAAAATATTTTTTATATCGTCCAAAACCCACCAAGAAAATATTTTTTCCCCCAAAAAAATATTTTACTCAACCTGTTCATCTCCAACCATCTCCGGGGCACCTGCCTCCTCCCGGATTTTGTTGTGTTCGTCGATAACGGCGTCCCACATTTCTTCAATTAAAGATATTTAGTTAAATCACCATTTAATATTTAGTAAATTTACCAAAGTGATTAAATTTCCTTACCCTTCATTTTGACCGCTTTTTGTCTGCTTAAGACTTCCTTGACTTGAATGAAAAATAGAGTAGAAAGTTTTCCTTGACTGAAAACTGTTCGGTTTTCTCAGATCACTTGTCTTCCTCACTTCACTTCTTGTCTGTGACTGAAAATCTCTGGAGGTCTTGCGAGATATTAATACTGTTTGAAAGTCAAGTAGGCATCTTATTTTACAACTCAGACGGAAAATCACGGAAAAGCGAAAGTCCAACGGAAATAAAGGAAATCCACTCAACTATTTACAACTCTACTATTTACATTAACAAGTACATAGTAATACATCATAGTATTACGTATGTGCTGAGCCATGCAAATTTGTAAAACCCATTTACGTAATAATAAAAATGTGTTTCAGAATCATAAAAAGTCTCAAATGGAAAATTTTAAGTAGGACGCAATTTGTAAAAGTATTTGTAAGTAAAATGATAATCATATACAATTTTTGTTTTTCATATTTGCTAAAATAAGACAAGAAATTATGACGCAAATTCCAGATGTATTTTGCTCACGATCAGCTCGTTTTTGATAAAAATTACTTTTTTATGACTCATCCGGTCCTGTCAGAAATCATATTCGTCATGCAGTCACATTATATTAGATGCACGTAGTAGAAGCTCATTGAGAGATTTTTTGTATATTTTATTCTGAAAAAGAAGATTTTCGAGTTAATGTTTCTGTTTTTCTCATTTTGATACTGTGCCAATTTTTTGTTGCTTTTTTAAAGTGCATATGGGAAGTCAAGGCTGAGTGATCAAAAAAGCCGACTAACAGTTTCCAATATGTAGTATATTCATGTTTCTCTAATGTATTTTACCTCTGTCTTTGATTTCCTGCTCTGAATTGCGTTTGAAATGCGTAGAAAATTGTATGTGATTACTTAGAGTCAAGACACACCTTTTCTTGTCAATGTCACATGTCACGTATTTTAATCTGATTTTTTACTACTACGGATTTTTATTTACTTTATCAATATAATCATCTTTAAAATGTTCTATGACATTAATGACTGTATAAAATTGAAAACATCTATTTTTAAATTTCATCCGGTTATTTTTAAAATCTCAGGCAATAAAGACAAAGTTTCTGAGGCAAGGTTAAATTTGTGTGGTTAGATCAGTTTAGTTTATAGAAATGAGTGATGTGACAAAATTTCACTTTTGCTACGCATTTTCTCACTTTGTCATGTGCGGATAAACTTAAAATAAACTTTTGACGTTCATGATCATGAACATATGCAGTTTAGATTGTTCTAAATATTTTACTGATTGACACATTTCACATTTCGCTGGAATGAAAATGTAAGCGATTATTATTAGATTTCAGAAACAAAGAGTGGCCTACGTGACCATTGCTGCTTATCAGATTGAGACAAATTGAATATCACCTGTGTCATTTCGAGTGATTTAATCCAATTAAACTCCACAATTGTCCATATAAAGTTGCATGATCTCAGTCACGTAGTCATTTTGCAGACTGCTTAAATACTCTGAAAAAAATTAAATTTAATCATTGCGTCGGTGGAAGTTTAAACAGCTCACTCAAACAGCTTCAATTGGACCTATTGACTTAAAATGGAAACAAAAACAATTTTTGTTGTGGGTTTGTTGTTAGCTGTCAACATTTTTTCTCAAGGTAGAATTAGAATTCAAAAATTTAAAAATTAAAATCTTACTACAATAAAGAATATTAATTATGTTTAAAATGCTTGATTTATACCTATGTACTTTATAGATGTAGCAGCCGACAAACTCTTCGACTTCCTCTCCATCGAAATGTCGAATTTCGGCGAGTGGCTAGAGAAAGGCAACAACAGTGGAAATCCCGCAAGTCAAAATCTCCTCGAGTTTGAGAACACTCCCGTTTTCGACCTGGCCTCCGGCGCAGCCTTGGGTAGCGTCACGGCGTATTTCAATTATTCCGTTGTAACATCCGGGCCGCAAAACTTTACAATTTCGCCACTCACAAGTTTAGAAAATCGTCAATTCGGTATCAGACTTCAATACAACTGGACATATTTCTATGGCATTCATGATACAGAAGGGTCGATGACCTGCGATGGTACCCTCATACCAATCAACGGAATTGGAGCGTTTGACCTTGGGAAAGACAAAAATTTCTTTGGTGTGACGGGAATGGGCTATACAAATTTCACCTTAACTGAGGACGGATACATTGACCTGAGTCCTGCCAGACATCAGAGATACTTCCTGGTCGATCCAAATTCCGGGATGGATAAATTTTCGATGGAGAATTTATCTGCTGGAAGTTGTGGTCTGAATGTGAGAGCGTCTATCCTGGTAGCTTTGAGAGAGCAGCTTGGGGCATCCGTAGATACAATCCATCCTGGCCCATTGTATCGTCAGATTTCAGACTTTCTCAGGGAAATATTTGCCGTAAGAAAAATAAAAATTGCAACATTTTTTATTCCAAGAAAATCAAAGAAACATGCATGTCATTGTATTTAATCATTTGATTTTATTTTCTACTTTCGTTTCAGAATACTCCTGTCTCAGACATGTAAATAAGTCCACACAAGTCATCAATACCACAGATATTTTGTAAATAAATCATGATCGAATTGATAAAAAACATGAACTGAAATAAAGAATTGAGTGTGTTCCAATTAAGCTTAATTATTCGTCTAAGCACCAATTAGCCTAATTAATTATATAGCAAGCAAGCCATGCAGTTCCGCATAATTCAAAATCGCGTCCGAGATCGCCATAATTAAAATTCCTTTGTAATTCCAACCTGAAGCAATGGCAAATTGCAAGTTATACTCCACAGTTCAAAGTGATTGTTCTTACCATGATGATCTCCAATTTTTTTCAATCATCGATATGACGTTTGTAGCCGATTTATAAAAAACATGGTAAGAAATAATATTTAGTTTTAATCTTGGTTTAAAAGGTTAGTTTTGTAATATGTAGTGGTTATTCATTCATATTTGCATTGGTTTGATTCAGGTGGACCAACTGAGTGAAGAACAAATTTCAGAATTTAGAGAGGCGTTTGCCCTCTTCGACCAAGGAAATGGTACCATCAAGGCGGAAGAGTATCAGGTCGGATTAGTCATGAGAACTCTGGGTTCAAATCCTACAGAAGAAGAATTAATCAATATGATCAATGAGGTCGATGCCGATGGTACAGAAATTAGATATTTTTGACAGACAAAAAATCTAAGAAATTTCTTTAATAAAATTTGTATAATTTTTTGTAAAACAAAATTTTAGACAATGGTGAAATTGATTTTCAAGAATTTCTCCAAATGATGGCCAAAGCAATGGCTGATAAAGACAGTGAAGACGAAATTAAAGAAGCCTTCAGGGTTTTCGACAAGGACGGGAGTGGCTTCATTTTGGCCGATGAATTGCGTTACGCTATGACAAATTTAGGCGATCCCCTGACGAATGAAGAAGTCGATATTATGATTAAAGAAGCGGATTTAGACGGCGATGGCAAAATTAATTGCGATGGTGAGATACTATCTCATTAAAATAATTTGATATAATTATATTTCATGGCAAGACAAATACAAACTATAATATTTTTCAAACTGATTTATTACAGAGTTTCTGGAAATGATGTCTTCTAAATGATTGGTCGAAATACCTGACACAAATCATAATTTTGTCAGATCATTTATCCTTCAGTTGCCTCATTGCAAATTTCTGAAGCATGTTCGATTTGTCTCCAATTTTAGCGCACTTAATTTTCTCGAATGTGGGAAATTTCATAGTGTCTCCATCCTGCAAAGCCGAAGACCATTTTTGCCCATAATCCTTTAAAATCAGTTTTCCCCTTCGTACCTCAAAACTGATGATGACATTGATGTTTCCATTGTGGTTTTGGAACTGTTCTTTATGAAACTTGAGAGTGATTGGGACTCCGTTTAAGGTAGTATTAAACAGTTGAATATCCCCTTTCGTCCATCGGGGTTTTTGAATGGTCGCTTTAATCTCATACCTTCCAGGCGGCACCGTCATTTCCATTGAGCTGCTGAAACTGAAGCCCGAACCTTGGTACTGGTATGAGCTCGATTGTTCAACGTTTCCTGTTTTACAATTTCCTGTAAACAATATATTTAATTTTGATCAACATTTTTTAAATAAATAATTATCTTCAAAAATTGTATTTACCTGATTGCTTTTCGTTAGGACTGAGGCAGATTCCACCCCGCATTAAATGATAATCCTTTGACATTGACCCGTGGACACAATCATTGGATCCAAAGTAGGTTGGGAATCCTTTGTAGCCAGGTTTGTTGCATTCGTCCTCTGTGAAGCCAAAATTTAAAATTGAATATTGTTCCATACTGGCAGAAAAAAATATTTTTATTCATGATCACGATTTATCACCAGAATGACACGTTTTGTCTTTGTAGGAGTAGGTGCATTCGGGTACCGCCAGACATGCGCAAACATCGCCAAAATGTTGAGAACAACTTTCATTTTCCTCTGTTAAATATGTAGAAAAAGTTTAAATTTATTAAAAGCTTTACCTAATCATTTAAATCTTAAAATGTTATAATTCGTTCTTACCCCCTGCTGACGGGGTTGTGGTGTCCCCAATGTCTTTGGAGCACTCAGCATAGCGCTTATGAAGTTCAAGTATAAGTATCAGTAGTAACGGTAACAATACTCTATGCAAAGTTGTCCACTGATAAAACATTGTTGATAATTGCTTGAATCGAATCAATTAAAAATTGAGAGTTGCAAATTCAATGAAGAGTTCAACAAGAATGATTCAGACATCAGAGTGAGTTCGCAATCCCAAAGCTCAACTGCGGCGATTCTCACAAACGTGATTATGATCACGTTCGCTTTGTATTTTATTGTTTGTTTAGCAACAAAAAATTTAATACCGCTTTAACAATAAATTTGGCCCGCTATGAGATTTATGCATGTTTTGTTCCATCAATGGAATTTATTGAAAAGCATTAAATTTTAATTCGCTCCAATGAGGCGATACGTGAGATATTTTAATACATATTTCATCTATGAGTCATAATTTTTTTATTCATTTGGAAATCTACATTTTTGTGACTACATCTTCCGTCTGGAATGTGTCTACTTACAGGTACGTCCGTTGCCAATTTGTTCGGGTTCCCTCTGCTCACTGAGCACAAGCAATTCGTATTCATCATGCAGCCGTTCATACATTCCTATAACAAAATTAATGATGTCTAATTTAAAAAAATCTTACAATTTAATGCAAATAAAAATGGAAAATTTACCCCAGGGAACAGCACATAATCCTCTGGTAGGCACATACTTTCCCGTAACCAAAGCTGTCTGGTTAGCGAAGTGTTTGTATAATGCTCTGCACACGTAAACCTCTTCCCTCGCATCTGGGTCGATGCCACCATAAATATGTCGAGGTGTCACAATTTCGTGACCCTTGCCACTGATCCAGGCCACAGCGTTTTGGGGATTCACCAACAGCTCAAATGTTTGAGCAAAATATTCCAAACCGCCGAAGCCGATATATGCAACCTCTTGTTCATTAGGTCGGACATAGAACTTACCGGGAATGAAAATATTCTCGTTTTCGTAGGGATATTGTCCCCTAGCTGTAAATGTCGTTACATTTACGATCTCTGAGCCAACTTCGACCGGTGTCCATCCGGCTGCTGGTAGACTCGAAATATCTACCTGGTCGCGTTTCACCCATTGGACAATGTTCGGATCACTTCCATTTACAGGTTGCACGCATCTTCGACCGTTTCCGGCTCCGATAGCTTGTCCATGATTGCTAAGCACGAGGATTTCAAATTCGTCGTATAAATGCTCGCCCACTAAAAGTATATAAATTCAAAATTTTAATGGGCTTACAATTTTTTATATGTGACAATATTTTCAATTTCTTTACCGTATTCATTTGCGCACAATCCGCGACTCGGCACATATTTTCCAGTTATTAATCCTGACCATCCTGAAATTCTGTCTATGAACATTGCTCTGCACACAAAGACTTCTTCCATGAACTCAGGATCGACGCCGCCAAATACCGTATTTTCTGTAATTACCACTCGACCCGTTGCCTTCACCCATTCAACTGCTTCAGATGGAAACACCAGAAGCTCCACGTTCTCGGAGGTAACAGTGGCGCCTTTGTAGGCAGAAAACGCACGATGCACACCGTTTGGTGCGACATAGTATTTACCTGGTATGAAGGTGTTTAGGTAGAAATGTTGCACCCTTGTGACATAAATGCTGATATTAGCATGCGGGTCTGAATTTCGAACGATTTCCCAGCCGGATGGAGTCAGCTCCGAAATACTCACTTCGTTAGCCTTTACCCACTCAACTTTACCGAATGACGGTTTTACTGGGGAAGTGGAAATAGTCCACCCCTGTGAAACCAGCAGTAATGATGCCAGCACTAATTTAATCATTTTTCGATTAAGGTATTAAAATTTATTTGATCAGATGAATTTTTTTTAATATGTCAGTAAAATTGCCTTTGCAAAACAACCCTAATCATTTATTTGGAATCTTTCACTGGATGCATTTGCGTGCAATATTACATATAAAGATTTGGACAATCTGCTATTTTATTTAGATATAATTTGGGTTTGCGTCAATCTTATCGGGTAATTGGTTCATCAATCATTCAATTTTGACTGCATTTCGGACAAGTTCTCAATGTATATAAGATAATTTATTAATTGATGTGTAGTCAGTTTAGTTATCAAAATGTACTTAGTTGCATGTGTTTCATATCAGCGTTCACGCACTTGATGCAGACCGGTGACAATGATGAATTACCGATAGACCGTAATCGGGTGAAGAATTTTGACGTTTGATTTGGACTCCATTTTTTGCTCAATTCATCAAATCACATTTGTACATACGTCGTATTAACATTTAAACCACTGTAGCCACAAAAACCACAAAAAAAACGAAATATTACAAATAAAATAAATTTAGCAATGGAGAACAAGTTTCTATTAGCATTTGTGGCCTGTGCGTTGATCTTCCCGTTAATGCCAAACTCGGCCTCCGATCAATTTGAAACGGTAAAGTGGGTCAAGTGTAATGAAATCAGTGTATCCGATCTCGTCACCGCAGGATGGCAAACACCAAGAGGTTCCTCAACCAGAATGAACCTCTACATTGTTCGGGGTCAGCACCTCAAAAATGATACTTTCGTTCCCGGGAAATTTTTTACCTACTCGGGGGAGCAAGCTTGGATTGGCTACGGGGGAAGGATACTACGTACAACCAACTACGAACTTCTTGTGCATCCTGAGAATAGTATTACCTGGGTACAAGCCAAAGGACATCAACTTATAACACCTAGTCACATATTTGGTGGTGTGGATCCCGAGTTCATGGAAGAGGTCTATGTGTGCAGAGCGAATCACACATATTCTGTAGGTACTACCATGCTCATTCCCGGGAAATATGTGCCTAGCAGAGGTCTTTGCTCAATTGGATACGGTTAGTTTAAACTTTAATTTTTAATTTTAACAAGAGGGACAAAAAATAGTTCAATTTTTTATATTATAGGCGACCTGGAATATCTTCACGACGAATTTGAAATTCTAACTCTGAACGAGCACGGAGAATCTATTGGGGCTGGTAATGGCCGAATTTGCAATTTCCAGAAAAAATAATATCCCAAAAGAATTACAAATTTATTTTGCAATCTTGGTTGATTATCTACAACAAAAATGTAAATTTATTTATTGACATCTATAATATAAAATAATAGTCATAATAAAAATGAGTTGTGATTAAAAATTGTACTGCGAGTATAAATGCATTCTTTGCAAGATTTATGCATAATAGAATCTATGTCTATATCTATAAGATCTATATAAGCTACATACATATTATGGCATTTCAAGTTTCGTTGCAAATATAGGTACATACATATAAGTGGTAATTTGCTAGAATAGCGAAATGGGAGAGAGCTGAGCTTGAGCTTGGGCAAGAAGAATTTTGCTTGCTTCACGTTTCATTCATGCTTGAATAAGCGGCCTCGTTTCATTTACATGGTCATCATCATCATCAGCATCATGAGCGGAGCCTCCTCTGGGGATTCTCCTGTGTAGATAAATTATGTATTTTACTGAAACGACGAATATTTTTTATTTCATTAAATTTTTGAAATTGATTTTATTTACTTTGTCTCTGGCGAGGGAGTCTTGCATCCACAAAGAGTCTCCACGATAGTATCGAGAATACCTCCCGCAGTGGTATTGGTAGACATTCTCCGTCCCACCTC
>VYYJ01003658.1:0-15867 GCA_021029165.1 Cyphoderus albinus
ATAACATCAAAAAGGAGGCAAGGAAAATGCGGGGAAGTGGCCAGCCTCCCCAATTCCCTTTCGACGAAGGAGGTCAAGTCGTAAAACGAAGACGAGGTGGAAAAAGAAACTATAGGCGAAGAAGGACAGCCATCAAGCCGACTCCCCCTAGTATTTTAAATTAAATTTAAATTTATTATTTACTTAATTTACATATTTACCAAATTACATATTACATGCACTGTGTTACACGTTATCACAGTTGAAGAAGAATATGTTTTTACAAAATAAATAGATATACTACCCGTCAGAGGCACCGCCCTTGGAAACTTCCGAGTAGGAGATATTGTTTCGGTTCAGAAAGACGGGGAAACCTTCTTCGCAATGCTCCTAACGTTTCACAAGGACCAGTTTTGCGAGAGGTATGCATCAATCAAGTGGCTTCTTCCGAAGTGGAAGGTTGGCCTCAATGACCTCGACGTTGACCTTCCTCCGATCACTGTGGAGTCCTTTCATGGGGGTGAGTTGAAAATTCAATTGGATTGTTGAAAATTTAACCTCTATACTTGGAAGCCTGAAAGAAAAAAACCTTTGTCCACATATTTGTAGCTGTCGAATCGGAGGAATTGGTGAACCTAAACTGTTTCAAGTTCATTTTACGCCCACCGTCGCATCACTTCCAGGGTCAATATCCACATGTTGTCAAAAGAGATAAGCTGTACGTCTACCGAAATGAAATGTATTATTTTGACTCCCCTTCGTCAACCCTAACCTCCGCTGAACGCCGCTATTGACCCACGGCCCCCTCATTAACTACAGATTCTTGACCAATAGACAAAATGCATAAAACATAGTAGCTAAAGCTAATAATACAACCGTACAAATTTTTATGTAATATATAATGTTTACTGTTTTATTCTTTTTAAATAGCGAAGATAAGTGTTAAAACTAAGATTTTGTACTTGTGTATTAATTGAATTACAAAATGTCAGTAGTTTTTGAATGACCTCAAGAATTATCTCAAAATAAACCATTCGTTTTTATTATAAATTTGTTCGTTTCCCTTTGAAATATTTCAGGCAGTCGCATTTCATAAAAGAAATTCTACTATCATTTTTATTACATTCTTTTATAGTTTTCTCGGTGTATTTCGTATACCGATACGAGTGTTGATTTTTTTTGTGGCTCATTACATTACAGCCGTGGCCACAAAGGAAAATTAAAACCAGAAGGAGTTCTTCAATGTCACTTCTGACATCGCTGATAATGGTGATAAATAACGACCTTCGATTTAGAAAAACGGAGCAATCAAAGAAACCTGTGTATGTCAAAAGAGACAAGCAGAGGTGGTTAAATCAACAAAAAGAGTTTTTACGCTTCACCCAATTTATCCCAAACTGACATTTGTTTGTAGTACTTACAAAGTAGAATACCGACTCATCTTGAGAGTTTAAGACATTCATTATTCTCGTTTTCATGTTTCTACAAAATGTGAAACGGAAGAAACTTGAAGAAAGCGACGACGACGGAGTACATAAAAAAGTGGAAAAAATTATGGTCTGCCTGCGATAGTTGCAAAAAATGGAATGTATGTAATGCACGCACGGCAAAAAAATAATGTTTCCAATTCCTGGGAGAGGGCAATGAAAATACTACGAAGCATCATTTCTCGCACACATTGACATCATGTTTATGTTTCAATATTCCATACTTGCATTCATGCAATATCATTTTTCATTTCCTCGTCGTTCTTACTTTTTGCATAAAAACAATGCTCTGTAACGGTAATATGGAGTGAGTGAGTAAAAAGGCAATCTGACAGTCAGCATGTCGATGATGTCTGTTTTATTACACGAGAAAAATTGGTCGAAGCAGCGCAGAGAGCACGCAAACGCCGGAATTTCCCGGAATGAATTTCAGATCCGACGCTTTTCACGAAATCAAGCTGTGGTATCAGAGTCTCATATTTTTGCACACAAAGAGACCTATCTGAAGGGTATTGTAATTGAAGCAGAAACGCTGCCGTGAGTACCGTAGCGCACTACCGACTACCCATTTTCTCGTCCTTTTTCGTTCGCTCCACTCCATCGTCTCCCTCCATTTAACGCAAACGCGTGTTAATGTACATATGATATCAAAGAAATATTGGCCACACACAGAAATAAAATAGTTATATATGAAAGGAAACCTCAATTTTTTTCTGGTCATTGCAAGAAATATGTAGAATTGCTCTATTTTCCCCATTCTTTTGTTTCTCTAAGACGAATACAGAGCTTCCAAAAACCAGAGCACAAAAAAAAAATCTCTATTTTTATGCTCCATTATTAAATAAAACCTTTTTGCACATTTTTCTTTTCTTTTTCTTCTTTTTGCACAAACTAACAAACTAACGTTTTCTACAGCCAATTATTTGTTCGTCACGAATGAACAAAGTATACCTATCAAAATGAAATTTATAAAATAGTTCTTAATCTTTTTTAAGACTTTTATTTCTGCTCTATTTAACAACAAAATAACGTTTGATGGCGTAGAATAAAAATTTAAAAAAAACCATGTTGGGTCGGAAACAAAGCCTGCGGCCAGAGCCCATCCTGACCGACTATGGGCCTGACGAAGCACTCAGTGAACACGCCGACATAGAATGGGTTATTACAAACTTACAAAAACTTAAATATATAAATTAACCATAATAGTTAACAATGGAATTAATAAAAAATATTTTAAATTTGATTAACGTCTAGACATGGGTCCGAAGACTTCTCCGTCTATGTGCACTGTGTTCGTTAGTTTCAGTTTGCGTGAACACCCCAAGGACCTTTGAGCGCTATCCTTTCCTTCAGTATGGGACCTTCACAAGTGATTTGACCGGTTAGTGACCTCGCGATCTATTATTCAATGAACGTATTTTAGCATCAATTGCTCATTAGTATCATCATTGTGGTAATTTCGATAGTCACTTTTCTGTTCACCGCGGAGATGATCGTGAAAATGAACATCAGAGGTTTGTTCAAGAAGCCGAATGGCTACTTTAAAGACAGGTGGTGCATCTTTGACTCTTTTATGGTCTTCTTTCACTGGATTTCGTTGATTCTGCAAATGTTTGAGATTATGGGACTTGTACCAAGGTAAACACGCAGCTTTTTTGCAAACCCCGAACGAGATGAATTTCATTCAACACTATTGATCATGAATTAATTTTCCATTTTCAGCTTTTCATACCTGACTATTCTGAGGTTTCCGCGACCCCTCATCATGATACGGTTCATCCGGGTCTTCCTCAAATTTCAGATGCCAAAATCACGAATCAACCAGATTTTCAAGAGGTCATCCCAGCAAATCTACAATGTTACCCTTTTCTTTGTCTTCTTCATGAGTTTGTACGGGCTGTTGGGTGTTCAGTTTTTTGGGGAATTGAGAAATCATTGCGTGGTCAATGGTACCAACAGTAGCCATATAACGATCAACAGTCTTGCAATTCCTGACTCTTACTGCTCCATGGATAACGAGTCAGGTTATCAGTGTCCCAAGGGATTTGAATGCATTCGACTTGGTTAGCGAGATTATACATAAATAATTCACACTTACTTTAAAAATCAATAAAAAAATAAATTATAAAACTTTCTCCACTTTCTCTTTTACAGAGATATCACGTAGAAAACAAGGATATGCGGGTTTTGACGAGTTTGGTACGCGACTTGAATCACTGCACTTTATTACATTGTGATTAATTTAGACATATTAAATTGACGATTGGTGTTTTGTGTACAGCCACAAGCTTGTTTACGGTGTACCAGGCTTCTTCACAAGAAGGTTGGGTGTATATAATGGCCCGAGCTATTGATTCATTACCTGGGTGGCGTGCGCCGCTCTACTTCGTTACAATGATCTTCTTCTTGGCTTGGCTGGTGAAGAACGTTTTCATTGCCGTTATCACTGAAACGTTCAATGAGATTCGTGTCCAGTTTCAACAAATGTGGGGCACGAGAGCCACTGGTCGCTTGGCAGATGATCACGCGATTAAGGTGCTAACTGGAGACGACTTTGGGTGGAAATTGGTGCAGATTGATGGTGATAAGCAAAAGGGGCTGGCTCCTTGGCCATTTCAAATGATTTTAATGTCGGCAGTTTTTCGACTGCTGGTGATGTGCGCCATTTTGGCAAATGGGGTATTCGCAGCCACCATGCATTTTAACACGGAAACACACGATGAAGATGTTGGAAGGTCGCCGGAAGCGATGGATAAATATTACTATGTGGAGCTTGGCTTCACTTGCTTTTTCAATGTGGAGGCCGTCTTCAAAATTTGGTGCTTGGGCCCCCGCGGATATTTTAAGCAGGCCATTCATAAGTTCGAGATATTGCTGGCAATTGGCACTTCCATTCATGTGATACCTACCTTTTACCTGAGTGGTTTTACCTATTTTCAGGTAAGCAATCAAGAGGAATTAAAAATGAATAGTTGCATGATTTCTTTTGCTGTACACAAATGTCTATATAATTTTTCAGGTGCTACGCGTAGTGAGACTGATGAAAGCGTCGCCAATGTTGGAAGATTTCGTGCACAAAATTTTCGGACCGGGAAAGAAGCTGGGCTCACTGGTCATTTTCACCATGTGTCTTCTCATCATCTCTTCCAGCATCTCCATGCAGCTCTTTTGCTTCTTCTCGGACTTCACAAAGTTTGAAACTTTCCCAGAAGCGTTCATGAGCATGTTTCAAGTGCTTACGCAAGAGGTTTAAACGATATAATTAACGATTTAATTAAAAATTTAAAACATAATTTAAAATATTAGGATTTTATTCAAGCAGTAGATAAGATTTTGTTAGTTAAGTAGTAGATAAGTAGTAGATAGGTAGACACACTCAAGAGTTGTTTACGAGGAGGAGGAAGGTCGCTCCGTGACTACGATGCTCCGCGAGACGTGGTGAAAGTCCTCCCTAGTTAGGTTGAAATGGAGGCCGGCCGCTTCCATGAGTGCAAAGGGATCGCAGATGCACTCCTTCCAAGCATAAATCAAATCCGATTTATCATTGAAGAGCTCGTATCCATAAATTTGCCGTTGTCCGTTCTTCTTGGTGATAATAATGACTGTAGCAATGTAAGGGGGTACGAGCACACCGTTGCCAATTTTGGTAATCCTTCCCAAGGGATGCTTTCTGCAAAAGCAAACAAAAAAATATTTTAAAAAACCCAACTGTTACAAAAATATCCCATGTTAAAAGCTTACCCTGAGGGAAAGTGGACCGCAATAACTTCGTTATCTCCATCTTTTGCATACTTGCGGATCAACCCCTCCAACTGCGACCTTATCATTTGGTTAAAGTTGGGTGCCATGGGCATGGCGTTGGCATAATAATAGGTGGCTGCCGCCAAGAGTTCTTCTCCATGGTTCGCCGATGCAGAGAGGTGACCACGGTCGTACCCAGACCATTTGTAGTCGTCATTCACGGGTTGACAGTGCTTTGGTATTTTGGGGTCAGCATAAAATCTATCACCGGAGTGAAACACAAGGTGTTGCTTCTTCTCAACACACTCTAATACCAGTTTTGGTATTTTGTTGAGTGGGTCCCACATGGTTGCATACGATGCGTTGTAACACATCATGGGGGCCGGTGGAAGTGTGAAAAAAAACTGAACCTGTAAAAATATTTAAAGCGGGGAAATATGAATGAGATGAGTGAATATGAAATATTTTGATGGCCAATTATTTCCTCACTAACTTTGTCACGAATGATAGCTGCCCTCTGCTGCAACTTATGACCATCAGTCTCCAAATGAATTTCGTACTGGTCCAGTTTTGTCTTGATATTGACGATTCGGTCCCACCCTAGCATCCTCATCATCGTCCTAGTCCTGGCAGCTTCTTTCTCCAACCTGAAAGCTACAAACCAATTTTAATTTTTTAAATTTTTTTCTCGGTTTTGCCCTTTAAATCTGTTTGAAAGTTATTACTATATACCCTCCGCTTCCTCTTCATCGAGTAAAATGGACGTAACGTCCGAGCAGCGCTTGTGGTAAAACTTGCGATGATCACCACCGGCCAAAAGACTCACGCTTTGGACACCACAGGCACTGCATTTCACAGGTCCAGAGTGAATGAGTTGGTGCCTTGAGAAATAAACGGTGATGACGTTTTTCTCGCATGTTGGGCACTGCTTCGTTGACTTGAGGTGGACTTGCTCATAGTGGCGCTGCAGAGCTGCGATCTCCGTGTCGCACCCCTGAACTCGACAAGTCCCTTTTCCGGTGTAAATGTCGGAAAGTTTGGCTATTACACCGTCAAAGGGAATTTCCTTAATTGTTCCAGGAGGGAGTTCGTTAGAACCTCGATGAAAGCCCTTGTAGTGGCGTCTGAGATGAGCCTCCTGTTGTCCGGTGCAGGGTGGCAAAAAACATATCCCTTCACGGCTGTGAAGCTTTTCAGGGTCATCCACCCCCTCCGGAGGAATTATCTTAATTGGCGCCATGTTGCAAAGAAAATTAATTAAAAAGTAAATACAATTTTATCCAGAGCTGGGCACGATCTCTAACGATAACGAGAAAAAAAATGACTGACGAGGAAAGTATTTTACGTGTTAACCAAAAATGTACTTCATTCGTGATTGTGTGTGTGTGTGTGAGAGAGAGAGAGAGATCAAAATGCCCATTTCTGCTCCAGCGGTGATTACGTTTTCGTTTCGTTTCGTATGGTCATCATAAGATATTATGCTAATAATTATACGTATTTTTTCATTTTCTTTCAGCAATGGGTCGAGGTAATGGATGAAACAATGGTCAGAACAAACAGCTCGCTAGCTCCGATGGTAGCCATGTACTTCATTCTCTATCATCTATTCGTCACCCTCATTGTGCTCAGCTTGTTCGTCGCCGTCATCCTCGATAACTTGCAACTTGACGAGGATATTAAAAAACTGAAGCAGTTAAAATTTAGAGAGCAATCTGCTGAAATCAAAGGTGAAATTGGTATATATCTGTATACAGAAATTTTCAAATGATCAATCAATTAATAATGCGTTTTGGGACCCAGAGTCACTTCCGTGGCGGTTAAGAATGTTCGAGAAATTTCCAGACAGCCCACGCATGGCCCGTCTTAACAAACTCCCTTCTGATTTCATTCTGCCCAAAGTTCGTGAATCTTTCATGAGGCAGTTTGTGAGCGAGGTGGATGATGAGGACAATATTAATCCAATTATACTCGGCAACCATAAGCTGAACTGGTGCGCAGACGAGCCACTGCTTTACCGGAAGCAAAAAATACTGAAACTTCTCACGCCAACTCTACGAGTTCGGAGTATGAACAAACTTCTGAAAAAGTAAGTTAACTCTTCAAGAGAGATTTTGAAGAAAACTGAAAAACTAACAAAACTAATTTCAATTACAATTACATGAGTACAAGCCTTACAAATTGCGCAGTATTAAGCTTGAAAAGTAGTCGACACGAATTACTTTGCAGATACTTTGTAACTGCGCTTATCTCCGACTCGAACAATCAGCGAATGGTTCTGGGAGATTCGGGTCCGATTCCTGTACCAGGAAAGTTTGGACCTCAGGGGACGGTAAATTTTAAGAACAGATTTGATCAGAGAAAGTCCATGCGGAGGAGCATTAGATCCGGCTCTTTGAAATTGAAGCAGACATACGAACATTTTCTTGAAAATGGACAGGCTGGTGCGTTAACGAGAATGTTGAGGAGTCCACATGACATTGATATCAAATTACTCCAGGCTAAAAAGCAGCAAGCGGAGATGCGAAGGTTGGAATTATTGTCAAAGAATTTATTGATTATTTGCATTTTTGTTATCAATCAACACGACAAATAATATTTCAGAAATCAGCGAGAAGAGGATCTCCGAGAGAATCATCCATTGTTTGATACACCGCTTTTCTCCGTCCCACGAGAAAGCAAATTCAGGCGAATTTGCCAAACCATCGTCTCCGCCCGTTATGATCCTAAACTCCGGGATCCAATTACAGGACAAGAAAGAAAGATGAAGTATAAACGGATGCACAATTTATTGGGTCTTGTTCCATACTTGGACTGGATGATGATTTTTGTTACGACAATATCTTGCATCTTCATGGCTCTCGAGTCACCATCAAACCGAGTAATGGACCAGCTTCCCCTTCAAATTGCAGAGTACGGCTTTGTCGGTCTCATGACCTTGGAGTTGACCATGAAGATCCTGGCAGATGGAATGGTCTTCACTCCAAACGCATTTCTCAAAGATGCTGCAGGAATACTCGATTTATTTATTTACATTGTGAGTCATTAAAATATAAGTCGACCTTGCTTAATTGATTGAGATGATTTAGGGAATTGAATTGACAACCGATTTGGTTGAATATTTTCTTTAGGTTAGTGTAGTTTTTATCTTTTGGCTTCCGGAGAAAGTACCTCAAGCGTCTGGCGCGCAGGTAAGGTTAACACATATATGACGATCTTCAAAATGAACCCGAACTTTTGTATTCCATAAAAGGTTTTTAAAATTTTACATTAATTTTATTCATCATGCAAAGGTACATAATTTAAAATTTATAGGCTGTAATGGTCCTTCGTTGCTTGCGACCGCTCCGCATTTACAATTTGGTGCCACACATGAGAAAAGTTGTATTCGAGTTATGTCGAGGTTTCAAAGAAATTCTCCTCGTATCCATTCTCCTCATTGTACTCATGTTTGTGTTTGCGTCCTACGGAGTTCAACTGTTCGGCGGAAGGTTGGCCAGATGTAATGATCCAAATGTTACGGAAAAGACAAACTGCACAGGGATTTTCAAACGGAGGATTTTCGTTACAAAAATGAGAGTGGAACCAGGAGAAAATGAATCGGTAGTCAACCTACCAAAATCATTCACTTTTACTTAGCTTTTGCTTTTACAAGTCCATCATTTTTGGCAGGCCAGACAAATCTCTGGCTACCTTAACAATGCTTGAGCCCATCTCAACAGTATTTAATCAAATTGAGCTGTAATCTGCAATAAATGCGCACATTATCTGCTGTTGAGATTGACCCAAGCATTAGTCTTTTAATCTTCTAATTAATATTATAACATCACTTTTGTTATTTTGGCAGTATCCATCGATTTGGGTCCCACGGGTTTGGAGTAATCCGAGACGGTTTGACTTTGACAATATAGGACACGCGATGCTCGCCCTGTTTGAAACTCTCAGTTTCAAAGGATGGACAGACATTCGAGACGTGCTAGCAAAAACAATTGCACCTGTGAGAAGAATGTCATTGTAAAGTCATGTCACTTGCATTTACATTGCCAATTAATGTCGTATGTCGTTTCCAGATTCACGCTATGTACATCCACGTTTTTGTCTTCCTCGGATGCATGATCGGTCTCACTTTATTTGTTGGTGTGGTTATCGCAAACTACTCAGAGAACAAAGGAACCGCTCTCTTAACCGTCGATCAGCGACGTTGGTGTGACCTAAAAAAGCGGCTGAAAATTGCCCAGCCTCTTCATCTCCCCCCGCGACCTGACGGTCACCCGATTCGGGCATTTGCGTATGATGTGACCCAGCACATTTGGTTCAAGCGCTTCATTGCATTTGTTGTTCTCGCCAACAGTGCTCTTCTCTGCATTCGGGTTAATTTTTATTTGTATTAGAACGTAGAAATGTTTGGCGGGGCTTTGACTAGTTTACTTTAGAGCTCGTAGGTAATTAGTCTCTTTCTGGAATAGTGGGAGAATGAAGACGACAGTAACAGCTCTAAAGAGAAGGTTGCGATTCCTTCGTTGAAGAATATTTCGTCCATTTCCACAAAGACATTGTCGTCTGTCTCCACCGCACTGACGTGTGTTTTCGTGGTGGAGGTGCTTCTCAAAGTGATTGCGTTCACCCTGCGAGGTTATTGGCAGTCCCGGCGCAACCGATACGATCTCTTCGTTAGTGTGATGGGAGTTGTGTGGATTGCAGTTTGGAACATGTTTAGTAAGGTACGATGCTCCTGAACCATGCCTAACAACATTATTTTTTGGAAAGGTGCCACCCGAGCTACCCAATTTTTAAAAAGTTACCCACTTTAAATACTTTTTTGGCAAAGAACACGGCTGGATGACAGATTAAGACATTGAAGTGATTTATAGCGTCACTTTTATGAGTCTTGTGTGCTTTGTGAGTCAAGTTTAATGACACCGTCTCTTAGAAATATTTGAACCTTTATGTACTGACAAGCGAAAAGTTCCGAAAAACTCAATGGAACAATGAGTCAAAGGGGTGTCTTTGCAAAATAGCTGATTTCGACGAATAGACTTGCAAAAGGACACAAATATGACTTGCACCAAGTCGCACACGGTTTCTGATAATGGGCTTCCACATTCTTGTCTTTTTTTTTCCAACAGAGTTCTGACATGCTGTTAACATTTGGGTACACGGTTATCATCCTTCGCTTTTTCACCATCACGGGAAAGCATGCAACCTTGAAGTAATAATAATATTATATAATTATGCTGATATTGCATCTGCTATATGCTGCTTTCACATCCATCTTTATACATTTTTTCAAGGATGTTGATGCTCACAGTGGTCGTCTCTGTGTACAAGAGTTTCTTCATTATCATGGGCATGTTTCTCCTAATTGTGTTCTACGCATTTGGTAAGCGTATACCGTCTTGAATCAATTTGAATCTTGACAAAACTTATTATCCGTAATATTAATCACTCCTTCTTTTTGAAGCTGGGGTTATACTTTTCGGAACTGTAAAATATGGAGAAGGAGTGAGCCGTCACGCCAACTTTGGCACAGCCACAAAAGGCGTCTCGATGCTCTTCAGAATCGTCACTGGAGAGGATTGGAACAAAATTATGCATGACTGCATGGTTCAGGTTTGAATGAACTGACTACCAACATGACTTCATTGAAAAGAAAGGATGAAATAATTTACATTCTTCCTGTCTTATTTTTATTATAGCCCCCTTATTGCACCTCGGGTAAGTTTTAGAAATTATCCAGTGTTTAGTTAACAGGTTTTAATACATCTTTTTTAAAGGTTATTTATTCGCTCCTTTTTATTTCGGCGTACGTATATTAAGAAATAATTAACAAACGTGTCAAAGGGGAAGTATGTAGAAGGGCATTTATTAAGTTGTAGTAGGTGGTTTAGCTGAATCTGAGTTTTATGTTAGGGCGAAATTTCTGGGAGACGGACTGTGGCAATAAAAATGCGGCACTGGCGTATTTCTGCTCCTTTTATGTAATCATCACGTACATCGTTCTCAACCTTCTTGTCGGTAATTTTCCAAATAAATGGCCACACACTTTCCAAACTGGATATGGACAAAATGTCTATGTAAAAAATGTTATTTATTCTTGTCGCTGCGCTTGCATCGAAAAGCTATCATTATGGAGAACTTCACATTATTCTACTCAAACGAGGAAGATGCGCTTCTCAGCTATGCGGATATTCGCAACTTCCAAAACACCTGGAACGTGGTGGATGTATTCCAGAGAGGAATGATACCTGTGAAACGGGTAAGTAACACAATTTTCTTATCGTGCTACGTAAATGTAATGTAATCCTTCAAGTAATACATATGTAATTGCCTCTTAAATGGTTTTTGTAATGCGCCCGCCAGGTGAAATTTATTTTACGTCTATTGAGAGGTCGGCTGGAGGTCGATCCTCATAAGGACCGTTTACTCTTTAAACACATGTGCTACGAAGTAGAGAGGTAACGCTAGCTCACAAGATAAAAATCGATATTGAATGCGGCCAATAAAAATGTCACTTGAGAGAAATGAGAAACGTTTTTCTTGGATAAAATTTCCCTTTCTCTAGACTTCACAATGGAGAGGACGTAACATTCCACGATGTCCTCAACATGCTTTCTTATCGCTCTGTAGACATACGCAAGGCACTTCAACTGGAAGAATTATTGGCTCGCGAAGAATTGGAGTTCATTATAGAAGAAGAAGTGGCAAAGCAGACAATCAGGACTTGGCTAGAGGGTTGTTTGAAACGGATCCGAGCGGTATTGACCATATCATTTTAAAATAACTTAGAACAATAATGTAAGTTATAACGCTAATAATCGGATTTAATTTTATAGAAACAACTGCAGCAGCAACATCAGGCCAGTCTTGTAGTCAGTCTTCGCGACACGCTTCCGCTTCCGCCTCTACAATCCTCACCGGCTACCATCCCAGAAGCTGTCGACCAGCCGTTAATTTTGGGCATTGCCGGCGCGTCACCGTCAGCTTCGAATTTGGCAACACCCACCACGGGACACGCCTCTTCAACACTGCAAGCACAATCGAGCTCATCTGTCTCCGTCACTTCTCCCTCATTTCCGGGCGAGCAGCATGCAGAAACAGGGTCACACCCGCCTCACCAACATCCTCCATTTGTAGTCCAACCATCGGTCAGCTCTACGACTGGGTCATTGGGACCAGAGTCAACAAAATCTGCCATGAAGCAAAGATTGGGCAGAAGTCTAGACATGAGCGAACCATCCGTGTCACATGTGTCATCATCTTCCCGTTCAGACAGTGTGAGTTCCGGAAGTGACGTAAAGCGACTGTCTTTTCTGGTCGCAAAGGACACGCAAGGGCAGCAGAGCACGGATGGAATCTCTTGGGATGAACAAGGTCAACAGCCAGGTCAAGGCCAGCCTCACGGCCAGCCCAGCGTTGACTCAAAGGGAAGGCCTCTGAAAAAGGGCATTTCCGAGTTTCATAACGGGCCTTCTTATGGCCGGAGGGTATGCGATATTAGGGGATGGTGGGGGGAAACTTTGTCGCATGATAATCATAATAATTCGGATTAGCTATTAAAAATTATCTCCTATTTTACCCCGAAATGTCTATTCAAAAGAAAATATTCCCGATCAGTATTATGCAAAAGTATTATTATAGATACTATGAAATGTAACTATTTATAACTTAAAACTCTCTTACAAGTAACAATAATGTAATGCGATTTTCATGCAATTCATGTGCCAAAAAATACTGTGTTAGAGGCTAGAGGCAAGCAAACTGCGTAGGCTTTTTTCGTGCGTTCACTTTCTAAAAATCCATCTAAAAATAATCTGCGTGGGTGAACAGAGAGAATTGCTTGCTATAGCTAAATGTAAAGAAACATTGTTAAAATTACTTGTTAATGGCTTCGTACGCTTTATTGTTTGTTGATTAGTAAAGTAAGTTACAGATCTCTTCCTACAATTGTGCACCCTCTAAGGTATTTCATTTCACATGTGATAAAGGAATAAAACTTTGTATACTTAAATGGGACTGAAATTTTTGGACTCCACTTCACTCCTTTCTCGTCTCTTAAAACGATTTAGAAATTATTGGTTATTACTCAATTAGCAGTGCTTTAGCAGTCTCGCTTTAAAGTACTTCCGTATCATCAAATAACGCAACAAACTTTGGAAACTTTCTTAAAAACATTGCGACTGTTTGACTTCTCCATCAAGAAATGTGCACCATGTGCTTTTCATTTCCCTTCCAATTCACCTCTGCAATAAGACTTCCCATTAACCTTCTTTCCATCTTCCAGCTCCTCACTCTGCTTTCACTTTGGCCACTTTGTCTCAATTTATTCCTTGATGTCTTTTCTCACTTCTTCTGTCAGGAATAATTTAGATGGACACATCTCTTCCATATAAATTATTACCCCACGTTCCATTCTCACTTCTTATGATTTTGAAATGGTATAAAAGGAGCCATCTCTCTCAAGAACTTAATTAATTAGCTCCCAAAAAACTTTCTCCACCTTAGGAAACAATAATAATGAACTTCTGCTTCCATTTTCGTCCCTCTGTTTTGCATTCTCTCATAAATAATAAAATTAATTCGGTAATAACCAGCGCATTATTCTTGTCTCCACGAAAAGGCTCTTTACTTACGTAACTTTAACAGTCTGGAACAGGAAGAAGGAAGGAGCAAAAGGAGAGATTGGCTAAGCACAAGAAAACTTTCTCCATTTTCCTTCCAGCTACATACATACTAGTAACAAGCTTATCTTATGTGTTCATGCCAAACACACAAAAATAATAAAATGGAGCAAGCATGTTTTACAAGCTTAAAAACCTTTTATCTCGCAGCCAGCATCATTTTAAAATGGTCTGCACACAACCACACTTTTGTGAGTTTGTAGTTTGTGCTCTGGCAGCTGCTTTCCCACTTTGTGAGAGAAAGGAGTAGAATCTAGTTACATGGAATTGCTTACCTTCATTTTGTCTCATATTGCAAATCCATATTACGTATGAAGAACAATGGTGGCATACCCATACATATATTTATTTTATCCGCATACTGCTATAGCCATTCTCTTGGAATGTGCTCATCTTTGCAAAAAAGCGTCTTATGTGGCATGGGTGGCAAGTGGGAAACAAGCGGTGTAGCACCAAAAAAGATGCATTTTATTTTTTATTTTTTCTGTGTTCCACAGACTATTTTCTCGTGGTCCCCACTGGCACTTTCAAAAAAAATTTGAGATAGCACACGACTGAATTGAGGTATTATATTCTCTGTGGACACAAGCACACGATATTTGGGCAAAAAATCCATGCAACAGCAAAAATCTCGGTAGTGAATGACAGTGGCTGAAGGAAGTGTATTTTTGTGAGACAAAAAGTAAGCATATAAAACTTGGACCTAAACGGTTCTGTTCCTACTCCACTCCTCTTGGTGCCATTTCCATCATGCTGCAATCTACAATGTTAATAAAATTTTGTTGACTCACTCGAAGGAAAACTGAGAGAAGAGAGGAAGAGCAGAGAACAGCGTTCTTCAAACAAACTCTCCCGAGAGAGAGCTTCTGTGAAACATGAGACAAAAGTCAATACATTTTTGGAGAAAGCAAGAAAAAGCAAGAGAAAAATAAAAGTGGCAAGCGAAGGAGCTCTTTTCGTCGTTTTCCTCGGCAATGTCAAAAATTTGACCTCTTCGCACCTCTCTCTCGCTTACAAACAGTGTGAGGTAATAAACGTGTTGGAATGCTCTTTCTTCCAAAGTTATCTTTAAGCACGTACATTCTCGATGCATTTTTGTCACTTCAGACTGTTCTCGCAGAATATAATAACGGCATACAAATGTTATAGACACTTTTGCATTTTTGATTTTTATTCGGATTCAGGTACTTCATTATTTTCGCAGATGGTGGCCCATTAATCAATTCATGTCAAGCAGTGGCCCACTCCACGTGGAAATCAAAATGTATTATGTAAAACACTTAATCTGAATATGATTTTACCTCTTCCTTCTGTATTATGTATTGAATACACTGCAGCCTGCAGCGTCATTATTGGCAGCAAAGGAGCATGAAAAATGTATTTCTGGTTAATAATATGTTAAAACTTTATGTAGTTTGCTCAAATTGATGGAGGCAGCTCCACATTCCTCAGTGTAACAGTTTTCACGTAAGTGTGTTTGACGCAAAACGAGAGCGAAAGGAACGAGCATTTTTTTACCTCGAAAAAATTTCTCTTTTTTTCGTGTGTAAAAAAGGAGCCTTTAGCATTGAAATTAAATACAAAGAGTGGAGCTTGCCTCTTTATCGCTTTTTCGTCCACATGGACTTTCCACAACACTGAGAAAAAGAAAAACCAAGAACGGAGAAAAAAGGAAAGGAAAAACGCACCGCGTCATGGTAAAAAATAATGATTGTGTTGTGCCCATCCATCCGTGCATGCTTTCTATACAATGTACATTGTACGTACAAACATTCAGCGTGTGTACATAAGATCTTTTAATATGTTTATATTCTTTGTGCTTTCTCTTTACGCAGAGGAACGAAGAGAAAAATCGGTATATTACGTTTATAGCCCCCCCTAACCAATTTTCACCAAAATTGGTAGGATGATAGAACTCGACGAGACGAGTTGAATGATACTAATTTCATGTGGGGCTCGGCTCATTTAGAGACCCTAGTGGGTCA
>VYYJ01003659.1:0-15865 GCA_021029165.1 Cyphoderus albinus
ATAAAACATGAAAGCAAAATAAACTTTGACGAAGTTAATGATGCTTCTTCTTATATTACATACATTAGCTTGGGATAAAACCGATGAAACTTTTGATACGTGAATACTGGAATAAAAACAGTTGTTTTTCAGTAGGGATCCTCTAAGCACAAAATTTTTACATATCTGCAAAAACTAAGGACGCAAATGGCGAGGCTAAAAAAGCTATTCTTTTATTTAGGATATGTGCTATTTGCTCATAATGTCGGAAAAATACATTGTGAACATAATACCGAGTCAACAACACTCTCACCGTCATCATCTTCTGCACCCACAACTTCAACGGAAAAGCCGCATATTGTAACCAGACATCCATTCCTTTCATCGGCAATTTCTGCTTCTTCTTCATCATCTTCTGAAGATCAATTAGCACCACTTTTGTTTGGAAACTCAGGTGGTGGCACCGCAAATCAACCTGCTTGCGTCACATGTCCACAAACTGTCTGCACTCTATCCAAGGTAAACAGTGACGTGGCAGCAAAAAGTGCATTCGTTTTTATGACATCATCATATTACCAAAACGTGCTAATAATTGCTAAATATTATATGCATCATTTTTATTGCCAAGTAGGTTTCATACATCCGACAAGCAATTCATCACAACTGGCGTGTGGATGGGCTTCCCGATTACTTTATTTACCTGGAAAAATTCCAAGCGCCTTTTGAATTAACCTCTGACGTAAGATTTAACACGACTCCGCCAAATGATGGTCAGTGGACATTTACGTTTACTAGGTCGGGCTATTCACCATACCCCAGACAAGAACAAAGCAGTCCACTGGAACTCCGTGTCACCTACCGGTATACAACAGTGACGCGAACTCCTCCAAAGTTGGCCTTTGACCTTTGGCTATCTGTCCATGTCGAGGATGAGTATGTAACGCTTCCGTCCCAAATCGCGTCCCGTCCAACGCCGTCTCAAGTTCCCGTGATATCTTCGGAACATTCTACCACCAAAAATGGTTTCGTCTATGCATGGACGTATCTGTTTGTCTGGTCAGATATCCAGACCAAAGTCACCTCACTGATTGAATCGGGTGGGTTGGAGAGCCAAGTGGTTGAGTTTAAATTTGTCATTAATTCTTACCAAGAAGGGAACATATCCAGTGCGGATGCAAATTGCCAAAAGTGGAGTCGTGAGGAAAATGGAAATGAAAGTGGATTAAACCCTTCAAATTCTCAGCAGTATTATCCTTACCACAGTGCACAAGGATCTTATGAAGTAAATCCAGTGAAAAATGCAACTTGGCCACCGTTCCTTAAGCATATGTACACCATCATGAAGGATGACAAATACACAGATTTAACTGTGAAAAGTGGAGACGAAGAGTTTCAGATTCATCGAGTCATTGCTGCTTGTAAGTTTTATATACATTTATCAGAAACAAAGAGTAAAAATCTGATTTTAAGGTGGAATAATTTCTAAAGACAGTAGCCCCGTGCTGGCCACACTTATCTTCAACAAAACCTATGACAAATCGGAAAGTCTGCTGGATTTGGGAGAGGACATTGGATCGGACGTGGTGGAAGAGCTTATACGTTATATGTACACGGGAAAAGTGGAAGACATTGAAGAAATTGCTGGTATTTGTTTAAAATTAAATCATAAAGGTTTTATTAAAGGAAGTTAAAAAAATATTCTTTTAATGCCCCAGACCGACTTATTGTCGCTGCCACGACATATGAATTTCCCGCTTTGTTAAAGCAGTGCGAATCTGCGCTAATTAAACAAGTCAAAACGGAAAATGCCTTCAACATGTACGCTTTGGGCGCTGAGGTTGGCTCCATGCGACTTAAACGCAGAGCTTTCACAGTTATGAAAGAGTACGAAAAAATCAATTTTATTACTGTTCAATTTAATTTGCTAATCGATTGACACTTATCAGTTCAGTACGTAAACTTCCTTTTGAATCTTTATATTTAGGAACAAATCAAAAATTGTTGCTCAATCGGAAGAGTTTCGCAAACTGAGCGTTCACCATCCGGAAGTCATGTACGAACTCTTTCTGTCCTAAAATTGGTCGATTTTATAATTTAAGTAGGGATAAGTTGGTCATAATTTATTCATGATGTTGGTGTTACTATTGCTTTACTATTATTGTTCACAGAGACACAAAAATAATTGACAAATAAAAACATTGAAAAAATGTGAATGAACTGGTTCATTGGTTTTTTGACTTTCTATTCCGTTGGTGGTGGTTTGGTCGAGAGGAAAATGTTCTATACATACTGGCATAATTTACTATTACATCACTTGATACGCAGTCTGTTGAATCAACACAATCTACATTTTCAATTTTTTTAACATCAAATTGAGACAGTCAAAATACCTATTACGATTTATTGTGCCACAACTCTGACGCATTTCAGCTAGCCACAACCACTAACAGGTTTTGCAGCCACAGGAATCATTAAGGAACGTGCTATATGACTTGATTATATTGTTGATTCTTGATTCGAAAGATAAAAAGAAAGATGAAAACCGGCTGACATTATGCGTGTGCGTACACAACTATTTTAAATGCTGCACGTGCCACAACAGCCCTGTCATTATCCAATCATTCTTCTCAACGTTTATAACCGGTGGAACGGAATATTTCTTATTTCAAAGAAAGTGTTAGTTAACGAAAGCTTCTAGAAATATTTAATAAATTATCAAAAGCATGTTTACTCAAAGTTTTCGCAAAGACGCGATTATCGGCATTGCTGTCTTTGTTGGTTGCATATGTGAATTTGTATCAGGAGCTCCTTGGGATCCGAGACCACACCTTACACTCTTCGATCATGAAAATCATCAAGGTTGGTAAATCCTTTTCGTACTCAGTAAATTAACATACAATTTTAAGAATTTTCTCCAAACACAAAAATATTCTATTTCAAAAATATAGATATTTTAATAATTTTTCCTTTGATTGATTCTCACAGGAGAGGCTTACTATCAGGATGGTAAAAAATTCATAAAAACAAAATATTAATAATACATTTTAAAAGTCGGGTTATTTTAATTGAATTTGTGTGTGCATTTTAAACTTGGATACCAAAGTTGGACGAAAATGCTACAATTTACCTGCCGTGTTTGATGATCGTGCCTCTTCGATTGACACCCAACACAACTGCATAAAGGTGAATAAATATTTTTTCAAATGCTATTGAAAGGTTAATAATAATAATAAGTACTAATTTTGTGGGTCTTGTCTTGATTATCTCTATAATAAAGGTGTGTACTGAACGCGATTGCCGTGGATGTTTTAGAATGCATCCTGGAACAAAGGGACATTTTTCACTGAAAGAAATCCATCTCAATGATAACATTTCGTCTTTCACTCGGTGTTAACTTTAAAGATTTCTCATATTTCCCACCTTTTGTACGAAGAGTTGTTAATGTCTGGAATAAATTGTTAATGTTATAAACAATGAAGTTTATCACAGGAAAGTTTTAATATTTAATTTCAAAATCAATTACAAGTTATACTAATTAATCAATCTGAGTTCCGACCTGGCTGAGATCTTCAACTAAAACTTGGCTTTTATAGATAATTTAGGGCAAGGTTCCAAGAACATTGCGAAATATTTATTTATACCATACCTATTTTTTAGTCCAGTTCGATCTTGTATTTTTGAACTTATAACAAAAAACTACCAATTTGTTTTTCCTGAGAGAAGAATCAAAACAGATTTTTTTCTTGCTTTTCATTTGTCAGAAGAAATTTTTTCTCTAAGACCTAAAATAATGACTTGCATCACATGGCACATAAAATGTATTTTCAGAAGTGTTCCGTAACTTTTCCCTTTTTTCAACTCTTCCTCAACCTCAACTCTCTTTTGTGTGTCATATCAAATGGTTTACATCGGTGTACAATACGTATAAAGGTGCAATATGCATATAATGTGTTACGCAATATCATAGAAATGGAAGTGGGAGAAAAATAATTGAAAATGCAAACAGCCATGAGAAATGCGATTATGCAGCCAAAATAGTGTGAGATGAGTCCGTAGAAGTGCTTTTCTTGATGTTTACCTACATACATTGAAATCCAACGTGCCTACTTTTTTTTGGAATCCCATATTTCCCCCTTTACCAGCACAAAAATATAACACGAGGATGTCGGTGCACAGGAGAATGAAAAAAAAACTCATGTATCTTCTCTCCTTCTACCAATTTGCATCAGGGTTTTCCCCAGTCTCCTTATGAAACCGGAAGCAATTGTGTGCGTACAGAGTCATGTAAAAATAAGTGTAATTTAGTATCATCATTGCGTGACCAAAATATTGTCATTACCCTCAAATTTACTCCGTCCAATGTCACGAACATAACCTTAAAAGTCAAAAAGGTTCTTGCGCTTTAGCACTTCCAGATAGTTTAATACTTAGATAGTTACATAATACAGACAGTTAGTTAGAAGTCTAACCAAATCATTTTTACCGTGACTAGGTAGTAATATTTCACCAAACGAGAAATAGGAAATTATTTACTGTAGTAGTTCATTGACAACCTGAACGAAATAAAATCGATATCAAACTATTTGATGTGTACACCAATCACCACACTCTGTATATTTTCTCTACTACACACCCCTCGTAATGTCTCAAGGCAGTTCTATGCATCTTGCAAACTGACCCTACACGGAAATTACATTCACAAATTTGGGCTTCCGCAATCCGTTTTACTTTCAAATTGCCTATGATAGTGGTCTCATAATTCTGTGTCTGTCAATTTTCGGAATGCATTCTAAAATTGCCCTTTTTGGAAGAGTCAATCAAAATGTGCTTCAAAAAAGCTATTCTTGAACCTTGTGAAATAAGGACAAATTCTGAATGAATGACACGCTTCTGGAGTTTACAATATGCGTCACTGCCAACTTGTGCGATTAAGGCTGAACACGTAAATTCGTTGGCCTATATTTACCTACTTAGGGAATTTCAAGGCTGACCTTTTGCTTGTGAATATTGGCGAGCTTATTTGTTTTCCACTGAATTCACGTTCCTGCTCGCTCGCTGTTAAACTCTTTTCCTTTCCAATATCTCGTGAGTCGTGACAGATGACAATCACTTTTCAGCAATTTTCCTTGCAAGACTTAATTTGAAAGAAAAAACGTTTTACTGCAACAAACTGCTCCCTATGGGTTCCCGATAACTCTACACGGTCTTCTTCAAAGAACAAGAAGAAGCCCAGGAGGTGCAACAATAACAAATTAAATGGCTGTTTTGGCTTATCCCCAGCTACAACGTTGTCTCTTTATTAATTAGTTTATCAGCGCATACTTACTTATTTCACATTGACTACGATGAAACCGTGAGTAGGGAGCTTTTGGTAATCAATCAATTCCACCTATTATTACAGAAGTGGTCTCTTTTCACTTTCCGTACGGCTTCCTTCATTTGTTTCTCTTCTAAATTGTTAAATAACTCTTAATTAGCTGTAGCCATATATTCCTCTTCGCTTTCCAACTTTGGAGCCAAAGCGCGTATTAACCAGACAGTGTTTCTTGGGTCTTTGTCGTGTTCCGTGTTACAAAAACAATTCCATTTTCCAAGTAGTTTTGGACAAAAACGTTATTTTCTTCAGTGGCAGCAGAGAGAAACTTGAATAATAATGTGAAATGAAATTACTACATCTCAATTACACGCAATTATATTCTATTCCACCATTCTACCATTTAGACATAATAAGCTTCCTGACTCTCTCGCGACTCCTGACGCTTTTCCCTTTTGGTCGAGGAAAACAAGGAAAAAGTTTGTGTCCTTTTCTTGAAATGAAAACAAAGCGAAAAGAGGAGTCTTCACTCGAGAGTAATTAGGAAAATCTTGTTAAAACAAACAAGTGCGAATGAGCATAACATTACAAATTACTCCACACACTTTTCATTCATTTTATTTTATTCTTTGTAGGTTTGTGTCTCTTTCCAACCTACAAAAACAATTGGACTACCGTGTACGACGACAAAGTGAAACTTGTTTTTCCTCTTTTCTGTCCCCTTTGTTTTGGAAATGTTTTTGAGCGTCATTCAAAAAACAATTATTTTAACTTATGTCATCGGCCTGTCTCCGCTGCACGGAGGAGAGCAGCTTTTCTTCGCTCTCGGGATATTGCTACTACACTGCTGTATGGATTACAAGAAAATTTCTCGGGTTCAAGTCATAGTAATGCGTTACTTGTAGAAAGCATTGTCATCGAACTTGTAATTGGTCTGATAAAGCTGACACAAGAAACACATGCATCGAACCAATCTGACAATAAAATGGGACATTGAAGCAACCGAAAAAGTAAGTACATAAAATAGAGACGAAGACACGTTTCTGCTTATATGAAAGTAATAGAGAAAACGAAGGGGAGGAATTTTTGCCTTTCACTTTTACGTATATAATTTTATAACGTTACACTTACATATTTAATGTATCTACTTCTTTACATATAAAACATTTTACTATTGGTATTACACAATAAAAAAAAGAAGGAGAGAAAAACTATTTTGTGTAGTAGTAGTAGGAGAGTGGCACACTCTGCAAAAGGAGAAAGAGTCGGATTTTGATGACGAAAAGTGAGAGCAACCACCGTACCACAGCACACCACACGTTCACCACTGTGCCATCTTCACTACCTACCCATGCTGCAGTTTATAATAATCCAGCAAGCAGCAGCATCCAGCGAAAGGAAAAGCTAAGACCACCCTTCTTCAGCAAGACACATGATAGCAAACAAATGTACATCAACTGTGTTCGAGATACACGGAGTAAGTAAAGTGTGTCCCTATGCACAACAACAACGATGAGCAACCACCCGACTTCCACTCGTCCGCCTGCTACAGTGTAACTTCTCTCCAGCAGCAGAATTTTCTCCAGTGCGTACTGCTGCCAAAGTACATGGCACGGTAGCAGTCACCCTTTCGACTTGACTCATTCACTCACTCATTCATCTTTGCATTACCGCTCGCCCTCAGTCAGTAAATGTACATCTTCTGAAGACTATGGACAGAGAGAAGGCGGAGAGGACGATCGGGGATTGCACCAAAAGTGTACGTTATTATCACACACACTTGCATATGTGCTTGACCAAGAAAGAAGTATACGTTAGTTTAAGACTCAATTCCACCACCGAACCACCACCAAAGACTGATACACATATTTTTTCTCTTCCTTCCTTTTATGATCGTGTGGCCGTGTAATGGGAGCAGTAATACTAGTGTCCATGTATACACACGGTGATCACAAAAATTGCGTTATATTTTGTACAACTACATTGTCAAGTTTTTGTGACAGTCAGTCAGTTGAGATTCGGACATCAACATAGTAGAAAATACAGCCAAACATTTACTCAACCACGACAAATACATTACATTCCAAGTTTATTGTCATCCAAACCTGGAAGCATCAACTGGAACTTATTTTCTGGGGCGAAGTGAGACCTCAACTTTTACCACTTCACTGAACAATTTTCACTTCATTTTGATAAACCCTTGAAAATTTATTCTGGAAATAGGGTCAATTAACGGCGTGGAGGCAGCAAACAGTAAAACCGGAACAATTTTCTTCAAAGCATTTTTGTCGCGTGCAGCCTGACAGTCATTGTTATTTTTGACNTCAATTAACGGCGTGGAGGCAGCAAACAGTAAAACCGGAACAATTTTCTTCAAAGCATTTTTGTCGCGTGCAGCCTGACAGTCATTGTTATTTTTGACTTTGTGAAATACAATACGAAAAAGGAAAGGAGAAAGTGAAAAGAAAGAAAGGAAAGACGTTGTGTCGGAGTGACTGTGTCTGTGGTGGTGTCGAGCGAACTGGAATTATTGCATGTACAAGGCAGTGATTTCACGCGTTATTACACTGTTCATGAGAAACACAATAAATCATATTTTTCCACTACAACAACGCAACTTATAGACGCAACATAAAAGCATTAAGAATAAAAATGATGATGATGACTTAATCATCCTTTCCCTTCCTTTTTATTTATATTTCCGTCTGTTATACCCCTTCAAGTGGATTCTATTACACAACACAACGCGTAACAGTACATTTATCAAAGTGGAAATAAAGTCGCTCTTTTATCTTCCTACTATGCATTTTGTGAATTGTAAAGACGAAATAGTCAAAATATTCTCTATTCTCCGGAACGGAAATTATAGCTTTTTTCCCTTCGTATTGCCCCGTCATCAGTCTTCTGAATAAGAAAACAACTCTGAATGGAAAACATTAAAAATGAAGATAATCATAACAAAGCGATCTGACTCTTGACTTTATTGAAAACAGTGCGTTCACTTTTTTATTCTTCCTCGACCAAAAAAAGAAAGCATATTATTCTGCATTATGGAGACGATGGGTGGTGGTGCGGCAGCTCACCTGATTTCACAAGACTTACCCTTGGCATCTGCTGCAGGTGTGCGGAGGGTTGTTCCTGCACAAAAGATGTTGGGCCACCAGCAACGGAGCCACAGAAGAATTTTACAGAACGACCACTCCTATTACCATCATCCCCGCAACGAAAGTGAATTCCCTGATGGGAATAATCATAACAATAGTAATAAATGTAGCCGGAATAATAATCATAGTAATAATAATCAGAACAATACAAGTAGCGATGATAATAATACAAGGGGCTACCTAAGGAGAATAAGAATTAACTGGTTATTTTCGGGCGGACCCCATTTCACCAGCGTGGTCACCACCGCGTTCCTCTTGTTGAGCTTATGTTTGGGCCACAGCGTAAAAGGTAAGATTCTCAAGATAACGCTTTACATTACATTAGCCGTGAACGTTAAAAATATTTAGAAACCGTGTCATTAATCTACTTTGTCCTTTCTTCTACGGCAGTAAATGTTAGAAACTGCTTTATGATTGAATTAATAGAATTTTCTCCGTTTCCTGTTTTTATTTATGGAAGTTGATGTTTTGTAAAATTATGCAGGATCAGTGAAAGAAACATGCTTCATGCTTTTATGTAGTGGAGCACGTTTCACCTTTAGCCTTTTCTTTTGTCACACACATGCGGCAAAAGAGCTTTTAGAGATTTGTTCCACTTACGCGGAAGATGTACATTCATGGATGGAAGATGAAATGTCTCTTTGTGAACGCATTTATTACATTACATTGCATAATAATAATAGCATTAGTATAAAGTCATGTTTTCCCATCTTTCAGTCTTTGTAGAACCACAAAACCAAACCACCGCAGGAAATGGAAACACATAAAAAAGCTACTTTTCCACTTTCAGCTTTCTTCTTGAGAAAACTGGCACATGGCGTGTGTATTATTGTTATTATTATTACTCCGATTACCATTCATTTCGGCGTTCTCAGGAGAATTTGTTGTTTCTTTTTTATTACCTATATTTTTACCGCTACATTCTTTTAAGTGGTATTCCAGATTCATTGTTTTTTATTTATTTACTCCCTTGCATATTTTCACTTTGCAAAATTTTCACTCTAGAAAACAGTAAAAAAAATGAGACATATTTTTCACCACGAAAACAAATAGCGTAGCAAGTGGTAGAAACGGTATTTTTCTCGTTTTTATTATGAACTAACGGAATAGAAAAAGTAAAGCTTCTGGTTGGTAAGCTTCGGGCTTAAATGATAATAAGAAGTAAACAAGCCAAGAAACCACACAGACAACCGGAGACATCAACAAACGACGATTGCTTAAGTCTTCTGTCCTTTTCACTTTCCTTTGATCCTCTTTTTTGTTGGTGGCTGGTGCGGTGGCAATGGTGGCGTGGCTCAGTTTCCTTTTTTCTTCTTCGCTGCAATCTAACATTCTTTCCGGTGGAGCCACAACAGTCTGGTAAATGCTAGATTTACGCATACACATCGAACCAAATCAAAATCAATCGTAGACAATTTTGCCTTTCTTTGCTCCTGTCCCGTCCTTATTTAATATTTTCTCTGTTGAATGCAGCGTCCAAAAATAAGATTTATATTTCTCTGTACGTTTTAAGATGTGCCTGCAATGAAAGCAAATCACTCTTGGTTTCATCATCAATCAACGTGAGCATTTACGTTTTTAGGCCTGTGTCTATTTGAACCTGATTTTCCTTCCCTAAAATAACCTTATTATCCTCTGCGTCAGTCAATGTGGATAAGCAAAGTCTAAATTGTCTTGCGAGACAAAATGGAGCCATTTTAAATTGAAAAGTAATTTGAGAGGAAAATCACCCCTTTCATTTATTCTCTCAATCTTTAGCGATTTATTTTTAAAGTGGTGATTTGCGATCTACAGTCGGAGGATTTGAATACTATAGTGAGTGACGATGTTTATCCGGTGAAAGGCTGACTGTCTTGTTGATCAACCTAGAAATTCTATCAATATCTATTCGTTCAGAGCATTAAATTCATCAATCAATTATTTACATGATATTTACTTTTCCGACTAGTACACGTCATTATGTGGATGTTTGAAAGGGAAAAGTTATTTATCAATTTCGCTTTCATAGGAAAAATAAAATGCCTATGCTTCCAATAAAATCTTCTCCGAATCCAAAATACTACCAAGAATCTCTCATTTTCTCCTTTCTATTTTTATTTTGAAGTGATAGAGAAATTCGTTGCTTCTTTCTTGTCTGCTGACAATCTGCACTAATGGCATTCGTTAGCAGGAGAAGAAAAGACAAACTGCGTTACCCTATTTTTATCTTGTGACTTTCTTTTTCTCCCCGTATCGTAATTTTTGTCTTTCTCCCTGTTTCCTAATATCATTTCTCTTCATCATCATCATACTCCGTCAACTCCGAAAGGCAAGCGGAAAAAGTAGAAGAAAAAGTCCGTAGACTTGTCGTACAACAACTGATACACAACAACACAAACGCGTCCCTATTAACTTTGCACATCCAACACACATCTCAGAGAAAAAAGAACCGAAATTAAACTCAACTTTCGGTCAGGCCCGGCTCAACCATCAGCCAGTATAAGTCATTTGGGTTCTTCTTTTTTTTTTAAAGAATTGTATTATTATGAGAACTAAAGCGTAGTTTCTTGCCTCCAAGGGGAAAATAATGCTGTAGCTCCCCCGCCCAAGACACAGCTGCTCATTATATGCGTAAATGCTCCGCTATCCTATCAGCCAGCATTTGTCTGCCATTATTATTATTATTACAGAGCACAACTACCACTCAAAAATAAGATGGAAATCTATTCATTCCTGTGTTCTTCTTCGTCAGACTAATAGGGCTGGGAATGGGGGATATGATTGCACACACACAGATAGATAAGGAAAATATAATGAGAAAGAATTTCTTGGAAGATTGCACAAAGCTACAACCGCAGAGGAAGAGCTGCTTGGCAGTACTTAAAATTATAATGAGATTTTTATAATGCACGAAAAATTAAATAAATAACAAGTTGTGCTGAATATAAACAAATTAAATTGCATTGTGAAATATGAAATTATGTATGTTGGAATTTTGCTGACAAACGATTATAAAGGAATGTGCATTTGGTGGACAGAAAAAGAGAAGCGGAGCAGACAATGCCAAAAGTCAATGTCCTCTAAAGAACTCGAGGAGAAAACATGAGGAATTGCGACGAAAATTTGTTGAAAATTTTTGAAGACAAAATATAGCCAATATAATGGCTTTTAGACTGTGAAAGATATGTGTGCGTGTTTTTGGCAAAGTTCAGGGTTAATCAAGAAGAAGAGCTGGGATAAAGTTGACTGTTGTTGCTGAGGGAGGGTGGCTGCGGCTGTAGTGAAACATGAAAGTTGAGCTGGAAAAGGAGGGCGGACACATGCACTCTCTTGAAATAACGTCTCATCTCAGGGAATTTGTATTATTGAAACTCGAACAGGATAGAACCTACTAAACTGAAATGGAGAAAAATTAAAGGGAGTGCGATTTTCTTTCTCCATTCTTTCATACAGATACATAAATATAGACTCGAACGGAGAATTTATTAGAGAAAAATCAGTGAGGCGAAATGAATCCAGTGCACTGGACTAATAGAGTGTCTTGTCTCTTGTGTATGTTCAAAGGATGCACACACAAAACTACTTTTGTAGGTACATAAGGCGGTGTCTAAAGGCCTACATTTTTTCTAAATACCTGTGACTTTCTCAACAATGTTTAAGAATTTTCTTGAATGTTTAAGTAAAGCCTGTTCTACTTTGACAAACTCTTATCCTTCTTCGCATTCTATTTTCCAATTTAAATGGAGCACCGTGATCATCAACGTTATTATCATCATGGCCAACAACGTCTCTTGTTCTACAGTACACAACCCTCTGCAGCGACGCAACTACCGCGGTGAAATTCCTATAGCCCATCATGTTTGATGCATGCACTATCACCTTGATCAGTTTTTAGTTTGCATTCCATCTATTCAGTGGATCGGACATGGAGATATAAAGGCTTTTTATGCATGCATGCACCCACGCCAATGTCTACAACTCCTACCTTTCTTTATTATTATTTTCCAATAGATACTTTTTTCTTTTGACGGAAAACAAGTTTTCAACCCCTTTTCTTTCCTTTCTCTCTCCTCAAGACATTCTCAAGATCTTCGCTGCGATGCATTTGAATAGCATACACACACATAGAGAGAGACAGTCGAGCGTAGCACTTATCATGTTCCCCCTTAAAAGCTTATCACTCTAACCAACTTCAGTTACTTTCTCCTCTCGAATTCTCCAAAATGGTAATGGCATTCTTTCTTTCGAGAAAGGAAGTGAATAAGAGAAGGTACGAAGAAAAAACTTACCTTTTCCTGTTTCACGAGGACTTTTGTACTTCAGACGGAAAAGTATAAAAATACTACTCATGAACTTTCCATCTAACTTTTGCTTTTCTCTTTTTATTATCATTCTTTTACGTTTGCTGCTGCTATTCTTGTAGATGTACTTTTGGACAGAACCTGAGCTCAAATAATCATACAGAAGAAAAGCGTCTCTTAAACATGCGTGAGTTTCTTCATTTTGAAGGAAATCTCCGTGTACAATAATAGCAAAATGTTCAAAAATTGCATTGATTTTGTAGTACACAATATATTGTGTTATTTGTAACTTTTGAAATGGGTTGAAGGCATGTGAGTAATAAGCGATGCTACATTGAGAAATTGTGAATATTTTAAAATAACTACTATATTCGTTTGCAACAGTGTGGTTGTAGGTTGTTTAACGAAAAGAGAAGTAGCGGCGGCTTTAACCTGATCGGAAAGGTATTGAGAAACTGGAGAAAAGCTTCAGCTCTATTTAATTCAACTAAGGCTAAACGCTCAGGTTAATCCGGTCTCTGAGCGAAACTATGAAATTTGAATTAGAGTGTTTTTCATCTCCCTCTAAACTACGCATTTTCTCCAGGTTTGGACTCACGCTGTTTTTCTAACCGGAGCAGAATCAAAAAAGGAAGGAACAAGGCTTAACAACTTTTTATTCAGGGAATATTAAAAGGGTTAAAAAACAAAAGCGAGTAGCGATGAAGTCTCGGTGCGTCGATGTTCCCAGGCTCCCACGAAAAGGCTTGAGGATATTACTTATGCATCCTGTCTGGAGTGTCCCCGATGTTCTTACCTGCTCTCTTTAATAATAAAGTAATAACTTGTACTCCCGTTGATAAAGTGGGACAAGGACCGTGTTTTGCATGGACTCTCCGAAGATAAAACGATAAAAGTGAGTCAGTCACTTTCTTTCCGCGCTTCATGGTAAGAGCAGCATTTATAAAAGCTACTCTCTCCTCTCGGGTCTCTGCAATCCCGTAAAAGAAACTTTTACAATCTTGGATTAACATCAATGAAATGAATAAGGCAAGGAAAGGGAGAAGAGCGGCCAGGGAAAAGAGTCTGCTATGTCATATAGCACCAAAAATAAATTTTATGGGAAACTAAGTACTTGAGAAAGTTTTGCATTCAATTTCAGATTTTGTAGTAATAACGGTGGGACCAACACGAACACTTTGGAAAAGTGGAAAGATCCTCGGTATCCTCCCAGTAGAAAAACTTTTTGTCAAAGGATGTAAAACCGTCTCACTCAACATTATTAAACCAAACCCTGTAATATGCTTTTAAACACATGTATGACACAGTACAATTATTTAGTAGTAAAAATTCAAATTGGCGGAAACTTTATAAAGCAGCCTAATTTTTTGATGAAAGCCAATGAGAAGGCGGTTGCAAAATGCGTTGTAAAGTCTCCCAAGAAATGCATGAGTTTCTCCACTGAAACGTTTTAGAATTTTAGAGAAAGTCATTAAAAAGGGAACAAAAATGAGGTATTCTAGAGTCGTTTAGAACCTCCGAAAAGACACGGTCATCACTCCGCAGGACATAAAGTAAAAACACAAGAACGTTATGTTTGATTTGGACTGTGTCACCCAATCTGTCACCCGGAAAGGAGTCATTGAAGTGTTCAACAAAAGTAGGGTTTGTTTAAAGGAGGTCTTCGTCTGAATGTCATGTTATGCATGATTTTATCATTTTCATCAAATCCTCCGTGGTGATGTCTTCCTTTGAGTTTTGAATAAAAAGACGTACACGAAGAGAAAAGAAAGTTGGATTGGGATTGTGTGGTGACGACTTTGGTGTGTGCCCATTTTGTCGGCTTCTTCAGCTTTCTCACTTTTTGATATTATGGCGATGATAAACTAAAGTGCTCTCCACAGAGTCATGAATGAATGTTTGAAGAGAACTTCTCGTTGTCATTCTTTGCGTGTCGGTGTGTGCGTCATTGTCGTTGAGTATCTGCTCCTTGCCGTCTACTTTTCATTACTTACTTATCTGCCTTGTTATCATTATCCTCAACAACCTCATCATCATCCGTTCCATTCTTGCCGCGTCGTGTGCTCTTTACACTTTCCTGCCTGACAAAGAATAATGAAAATGTACAAGCTTTGTTTCCTTTTTTGTAGTTTTTCAACAGACCTTTTAAACTGAGCACACTTCCGCTCACGACGATCATGATAATGAATGGATTTGTGTGCACAACAATCTGTTGCTTGTCTATTGTGTTTTCTTAATTAGTCGCTGAAGAAAAGAAAAGCATTTTCTCTAATTCCCAGAGTGCATTCCATGATGTAATACGTACTTCCTTTAAAACATAGAAAAACGTTAAAAAATATTATTATCCTTAACTCAGTCCAGAATTATCAAGCAATTTGCTCTTGATTTATTTTACAGGCACGAGATAAAGATTTTAATTTTCCTAAAATCTTTTTTCGTTGAATAAAATTTTCGGGAAAGAAAACTTACTTCTTAAGAAAATTAAGTTAATTTAGCAGAAGAGAAACTAATCTGATTCTAGTTTAAACCCCTCTTCTCCACTTATATTTGCTCTGGTTCAAAATCAAATCGTAATCTTGATTATTGCATTATTTCTTAAAGTTTCATTTAACTAGGACGGTAATGAGTAAATTGAAGCTCAACGACTACGACTCCATTTCTTGGACGAGAGTTCAACATGGAAAATTACAAGTTCATTTAATAATTGGTGGGGCGGGGTAGTGTCTAAGTTTGAGCAAAGTGCATTCCTATTATCAGCATTATCTTTATTAAAAAGTACCCAAGTCTGAATTACCAATCAAGTTACTAACAAAGTTAACCCTTCTCAACTTTTCACCCCTTGAATGACTCCATCCAACATGATTTTCTTGTAGTCATAATAATAAAATCTGAGAAAAGATAGGAAGAATAAGAAAGGAGCATAAATAATAATAAGCAGTTAAAATTGTCAAATGAGCAAGAAAGGAAGCAGGAAGCAAGAAAAGAGCGAGAGAGAGCCCAAGTTTTTTTTTCAGGTTTGGGCTCTCCCCACTTTCCAGAGTTGCGATACTAGGATGTGAGTTGAGCAACCCTTTTTGGAATGCTGCATGATAAAGTGGTGCCGATGCAGCCACATTAGGAAACTTCCA
>VYYJ01003660.1:0-15861 GCA_021029165.1 Cyphoderus albinus
GTTTTCATTAATAACGGTTTTCTAGGAGCAATCATGTTGTAAACATTTGAGTTTTTGTAGCCATTGCTTATCACGATTCCCATGAGAAGAATCATTGCAATCATGCTTTTCAATCTTTTATTGGCTACAATTGCAAGCGTTGTCGTTGGAAAAGGATTTCCCTGTTCCAGCAAAATTTTTATTAGTGACAAAATTGTTACTCCTGGTCTAATTGATAAACGATCTGTTTTCAAGAAATGGAATACTACGATGATCAGCATGCCAGAAATTAGAAGACTTGTCCAAATATAAATGTCGTACACTTTGATAAGCTCATGAAAACCAACGTAATCCCCAAATCCACGCAAGCCACAGCCCGTTACGAATCGTAGATTTTTTAGATTATCCCAGATGTGTACGTGAAATACCATAGGTGGATTGTAATTCATAAACCGAAATTCAAGAAATGTCAATGGGAATAGAAATTCTTTACCCCTGGGAAACAAACTTTCTTTGTATAGTTTTCCATTTTTACAGGTATCAATTCCCAGCGGATATGTAAAATTTTTCATGATTTCCATCCAAAGTTTTGCATAGCCGAAAGCCATTTTCTCTTCTTCTGTTTCAAAAGGAAAATCCGGTTTGTTCTCGGAGCTTCCTGGAACATTCACAACGTAATTTCCACAGTGCCAACTGACCCAGAATTTCCTCAGATAATTTTTCATTGGGGTTATATAGCACCTTCCACACGAGAAGCTCTTCCGGTTCTGGGTTTGATAATCTGAACAGATTAGCAATTGTAAAGGAGGTATTCAGTTTGACCGAAATTGTTTTAGTTTGATTTTTTCGTTTTAAAACTGACCGTGAATGATCTGGCTTGACCACATCAACAAAGTTAATGATTTGTCGGTTCCTTATCAGGGAATTTTGTGGTACTCCCAGAGGTGACGGGGTAATCACCAGAAAAATGTCATGTGAGAAATTATGATTACTAGTGTAGCGATACGTACTAAGCCACCAATTGCTTATTTCCAATGTCTCATTGTTTGCCAAGTTGTTCTCAATTACGAGAATATTAATTTGTGGCACTTGCGATGCCGCAGAATACTCCAGGAACCATTCATTTGGACGTTCAAATATTGGCGGATGTTTCATAAGCTTCAAAAGCTCCAAGTCCGGAAAGAGACTTATAGAAACTTGACAGTTCCAAGGTATTGCTGCCGAAACAAAACGTGAATACAGAATCCGAACGCAGACATCTGGTACAAAGTCATTGTGCAGGTCATCAGAAAGTAAGTTTGAATGAGAGCAGTTGACTCTTAAAGAATTTCCACTTCGATGTCCACATTTCTGGATCCATTGAGTCGGCATCCAAATAGGCTGTTGAATTTGAAGCTTTGGAAACATTCTTCCATTGTGTCTTCTTCGCATCCGCCACAAAGTTCCAGGTTCGTGATGCCGCAGAAGGATAGGGTGGTTTATCATAGGAGAGAGATTGATCTTCATATAATTATCAATCATGATAAAACAATTTTGGCCATGACGCCCAAAGGAATTCAACATTTCGTGTAGATTATCAATTTCGAAAGAGAAACGCTTTCGGTTAGCCTCCTTACCCTGGATAAATTGATATTTTGAAAAATCATTTCTATAGTAGTAGTGTTTCAATGTTGGACAATTTTCAGAATAAAAATCTCGCAAAGAAGAGATTGAAAATGGAAATGTTTCTGTTGTAACTGAAATAGTTAGAAGGCAAAGGCAAACCACGTATGTAATTATTTTCAACGATACATTGATAATAAAAATAAAAGCCATTTTATAAAAATTACAAGTTTTGTTTCTATGCACGAAGTGGTAAGTTATGGTGAGTATTAAGTAGACTAGGTCTTGAGAGTTGCCGATGTTCAGAGAGACTTGTCAAAACAGCTCTCCTTTCAATATTTTTAATCAATCAATATGCTCTAAAAAATTGAAGAATCACTTGATTTTTTGAGTGACTTCCATTTAGGTAAATTAAATTTTGGTGGTATTTCATACTCCACACTTTAATTTGATATGGCTCACGAATCGCTCCGCCAATTTTCAGCAATTTTAAATTGAACAAGGACTACTATGTATGAAGTCACTGTTATCGTAACTGTTGTAAATGTGGCAAGATTGAATTTGTAAAATCCCCCGGGATGAATTCTTAAAGGATGTGTCATCATTCTCACAAAATGTAGAAACTTGTCGAGGAAAAACCGAGTTTGTAAAGCCCTATAAGTTTTCAGCCGTGAAGCACACTTTGCAATCTACAAACAATCAGTTAAAGACTAATTATAATTCGTACAAAATAAGTTAATGACGAAATAAAAAATCTAGAATACCTGCGTTTCAAATTCAGAGCAAACCGAGCAACTTGCTAGAATAATGACACTGTTTAAAATAAACACAGAGCCGTTGTAACTGGTCGGCCCCATATTACCCCGCAAGAGCCACATTGAGGTCTGAAAGAACTGTACAACACATGTCAATGTAAGCGAAAGCGCGTCCACGGCGCTGAAAAGTCCAAATACCGAATTATATTCATTTAAGAGTTCCTCCATTTTTCGAAACTCCGCCAGATGATCTCTTTCAAAAACGAATTCGTTTTTAGCAATTTTCTCTTCAATCAACTTCGCACAAGTTTTCAAACAGTGCATCAAAGTAATTGTCCATAACCTTGAGAAATACCTCAAAAAACTACCCGCACTGTAAATAAGGCAAAGTATTGGCATTGGATACAAAAGAACAGTTTGCTTAAAGTTTTCAGTGGTAATGATTTTGTAAACCGAGAACATTGACATTGAAAATGCGGAGCAAAGCCAAACTAACAGTGTAAAATTTCTCAGTCGTGACACCATTTTCCGCCCCTCTTCAATCAATCGTGAGCTCAACTCGCTGTTTGACACTGATAAGTGTTGAATGAAACCCATTAAATTTCGATGGAAAGCAATGACCTTGTGTCTTTTGCAAAAGAGAAAGATGTTGTTTCCTGTGTACAGCAAAAGTCATGTTCAGAAAAATTGTCAAATTAACATAGGTCTCTGTGCCTTTGATGGACGGGAAAATTTGTCCGGTATGTTCACTTGTGTAAACATAAAAAACTATTGTTGTGCAGAGAAGTACAGCTCGGATAAGAATAAAAAGGATTGAGACATTCCCCAACCCGAAAGGAAGAGAGATAATAGAAACGCCTAAATACTTGCTTGGTTTGAGCGTTAAGTTAAAAAATGAATGCAGTTTGTATTCAAGGTCAAGTTCAATACTGTCTTTATCCTGAGACTCACTGGAAGTCATGGGCAATGCGAGACACTTTGGCGTCTTTGACGTGAACATGTTTTCGGTACGTGAAAGTTCCTGACACGATACAATTATCCTTGATAATGAGAAGGCTGTAGTTAGGTGCTAGTGGAATTTCTTCTCTGGAAGTCCTATCCTATCCTAAATGCTACTAAACAACTTCATAATTATATTGTTTTAAGTATGTATGTAATTGTGCTTTTGTTGTTGTTACACGTGGTAGTACAATACGTCAATTCTTCCCATTGTTTCAATGTTTGCTGGAGTAACAGAAAGTGGCTAGTTGGAAGCAGTGGAGGCGTCTCAATCAATAGCATAATATGTATAAATTATAAAGGAAGCTATATAATTAAATAAAGACAGACGTGTCCCAATCCCAATCCACTTTTTCTCTAATACAGAACTAATGGCCCATTAGTAATGGGTACATAGTACATATTAAATCATATTATTTATTAAAAATGTAATTTTATACGTATATGCATGCCACATTTGATTTGGAGTGACACATTGTTCTGATTCCAATTTTACATTTCATCCAACTGAAACTGTACGAGTACCAGAAGATAGGATGCGAAAGCAATATGAACCTTAAAAATAAATAACAAAAATCAAATTAAATATTAAATCGTAAGAATTAAAAATAAAAACTATTAATTTTTTAAATTACTGAGACGAATGTAGTCATATTGAGTTTGAAAAATGAGCTCGGTTTAATTCCGGTAGGACAGGAAATCATTTTCGCGAAATATAGAAATAACCCAGCAGATCTTGTATGATACCCAGCAACTACGTGATTTCCTTTCAAGTGCGATGCAAATTTCAAAATCTTAAGTAAAATGCAATATTTACAGTATTTATGACTGAATATTACAGATCAAATAAAAATATTATCTTTTTAATTTAATTTTAACCTCTTTCTCTAAATCGTTGCATCTGAGACACATGAAGTAGGGTACGGTCACATTTAAGATTAGAAGAATGCCATTGAACAATGCGGGGATAAAGTTTCTTCGTATGAGCCACATAATTATTTCGAAGGAGAAGATAACACTGGACGTGGTTAAAGAGGGAAAGTCCAGTGCAAGAAAGTCTCCAAACAAGTCGTTAAAATCAATGACCATTTTCTCTTGTCTGTCCAGGAGCTTCAGCAGCGCTTTCTCACCCTTACATCTTTTACTTTCGTGGTTTATTAGTCTTGCGAAGATAATGAGACAATTTAGCAGCGTAATTGTCCACAGTCTTTGTACGTAGCGAATGCTTATGTTAGGAATCCAAATTATGAAAGCGATAGCAGTTGGATAAACGGACGTGTCCAATTCGGATGCGGGAGTGAATATGATTAGAAATGAGAAAAAAGACACCATTCCTAACAAATTTATGAAGCTTAAGGAAAAAACTAGCCTCCTTAAGTTCACTACCATTTTCGACCCTTGTTGAATTAGCGTTAAGCACAATTCATTGGATTCGGCAAATGTTGAAATTTCATTAGTAAGATTTTTATGAAATTCCATAATCTTGTCTTTCCTAAAGAAAGGAAGAAATGTAACCAATGCATCCGCTAGTATTGTATTTAAGGAAATCGCCACAATCACAGAAGCCTCCGTTCTAGACACCTCATGCTGCGGCAGTTTAAATGTTTTCCAAATCATGTAATACGCGATTATACTTATAAGAATTATTAGTCTAAACAAAGCAAAAACAACTGGAAGACTTACGAGGGAAAAACACAAACTATTATCTGGTAGCAAGTTGAAAATTGTCAAACCTAAATATTTACAAGGTGTGAATGATAGGCTGAACAAATCGTAAAGTTTTTGAACAATTTTTACACATTTGAATTTATTAATAGAATTTTTGCCTTCATGATTCTATCAAAATCTACCAGGACTGCTTTGTAGAGCAGACAGTTGCAAATCGTAAACATTTACAATTAGTTTCTTCAAGCACTTCAAAGCACAATCGTTTTCATTTCGTCAATTGTTGGTTAAATAAAGATATCTAATTAATTAGCAAAATGTCAAAAGTTAATTTAGATTATTACTAAAAAGACCGTACGGTTTTATTTGGTAATGTAATGTAATGCAGCCACTATATGCCAAAATGAATTTCACAGTAATAAAAATCTTGTTATTATGTACATAATAATTTAATAGACAAAATTGTTTTATTTGGGCATTTTATCTACGTTTTAAACGTTTCTTCCTGCTGAAATTGCAAAAGGACAAAAAAGTACGATGCCACTGCAAGGTGAATCTGGTATGAAGATATATAAAGCGGTTAGAACTGCAGCAATTTAAACATTTGCTTTAAAAATATGAATTCATGTTAGTTTACCGAAGAAAACGTGGCCAGATTTAATTTAAAGAAGAAGCCAGGTTCTATTCCAATTGGATTATATTTCATTTTAATGAATTGTAACAATTGATTGAATCCCTGATTTTGGCGAGAATCTTTACACAGTATACGAATCTGTGCAACTTGTGCAAGGCGAGACCCACTCCTGGATATCTGGTTTATGTACAGCCAACAAAAGTTTAGTTTTTATTTTTTATTAAATACATATTAGCTTAACTAACGGTAACTTTTGTTATTAAAATCTTGCCTGTATCCATACTGAGTTGGCCACATCACAAATGACAAAAGTAATGGATGAGTTCAGAAGAAGCAAAATAGCACTAAAAATTGTTGCAGCCCATTCCCTTCGTGCGATGTACATCCCAATTTCAAAGAAATTAAGCAGGCTGAAAAAGCTTAAACAGAGAAAGTCGACGGCCATGCTAAACCCAAAGATTTTGTTGAAGCTTGCTACAAGCTTCTCTTGGTGCCACAGTAGCTGTAATGTTCCACATTGATCATTTTCAAACTTTGTCTTTTCACTGATCAAATTGGAGCATATTTTGAAACAGTAGAGAATGGATAATTGTCCAGAGTCTAGGTAAATATCTCATAACCACAGTGTTGACCCATGCTACACTGAAAATTACTATGAGGTAGTGCGAACGGATATTTTGGTCAATTGTTAAATTAAATATGATTATTAACGAGAAAATGACGACGGAGAAAATATTTGCAATACCAAGGAAAAATATTATGTATCTAAACTTGGATACAATTTTTCGTGCTTCGAGAATTAATTTTTCATAAATGTGATGAGTCTCAGGGTCTTCAGCTAAACTTACAGTGAAGGTGATTAGTTCTGTATGGAGATCGATGAGACCGTCCCTTTTTAAATAGAGAAGAAATGTCATGATCGTGTCCACTCCCACTGTTGTGACGGACATGAGAAAAACAACAAACGATTCCGTAGATGATAACTGCATGCCAGTCGAATGCTCGGTTGAGATCATTTGTGTGTACATATAAGAAATGGTTACAACCCCCAGAAATACAAATCGGGGGACTACTATCATGACGTGGAGTCTAGAAAAATGAAGGGTGTTCTTTGAGTCAAGAGTAAATATTGAAAGTCCCAAGTATTTCGAAGGCGTAACTGAAAGAGAAAACAAACTGTACAGTTGCTCCAAAATGATTCCACGGTTCCATTTTTGTTCAGTTAACATTTTGAACTTCAATAATTTTCTGGAGTGACTGAAAAAATAAAGTATGAGAGTGTTGAACTGATCCCAGAGCCTTTTTGAGGCTTCTAATATAAATAAGGGGAACTGAAGGTTTTCGAGCATTATTTTGTTAACAAAATAAAAAATTAACATAACCTGCAAACTTAATTTAATAGATTGTGCTGTGCTAATTGGTTCTAATTGTTTCATTATCATTGACATTCACGAGGCTAATTAATTACTACCTCCACACAACAATCAGATAATCGATTTTTATGCAAGTTACCCCAAGTCTTCTAATTCACTCGTCTTCCTCGTAAAAGAATTTCAATTACAAAAGTTAACTATGTAAATATTTTAAATATAGACAAATAAGGTTTACATGAGGTCGTTAAATGAAGTAGACAGTTAAAAAAATTTATATTTGGAAAGATCATGTGTAAACTAATGTAAGTAATTTATGTATAGAGATGAGATAAGTTGAACGGAGGTTCCTTATTTTAATGCACCAGTTTGGTTTTCTCCTCCAGTTGAAATTGAACCAAGACCACCAAATAAGATATAAAGGAAATATGGACCTGCAAAACACTACATGTTATTAAAAATGTTAATCTTAAAATTATTATAATTTGTCAATTACTGTGGTGAATGTAGCTTTGTCGATTGTAAAAATCTTTCCAGGTTGAATTGCACAAGAATGTAGTAGCAGTGTGATAAATTGAATTGAAGACCTTGTGCCTTGATGCCTTCTCAGAAGTTCTACAGATTTGAATGTCTGTTGGAAAATAATTTTACCAAAATTTCTTATACGAGACGCATATTATGTATATTACACATATATTTTATGTATTAAAATATTATATAATATTGTACCCACATCATTTCTAATATTTGTGGCAGTCTGACAAATGGTAAGAGTTAAGAGAGTGTTCCAAACGAGCATAGTACAGTAGTAAAAAGCAGGTGTGCTATTTCCTCTTACAATCCACATAATAATTTCGAACGCAATCATGACGCTTAAAGTCCACATTAAAAATATATCCAAAGCTAAGAAAGAGCTAATTCCATCATTGAAATCATAAACAATTTTCTGCTGAGTTTCCAGCAATCCGAAAATATACTCATGGTTATTTCTCTCTCTCCGCAATAGGATCTTGTAATTTATCAATTGTCCGCAGATTCTGAGACACTCTACAAGCGATATCAACCAGAGTCTAGCAACATATCTAAAAGTGGTTGCGGATGTCCACAAAAGAGAAATAACTATCGCTGAATACACCACTTCCGGATTTGTCGGGTCTAACACTTTGATATAAAATAGAAAACACATTACGAGCAAAATCCAAGTACAATTAATGAAGCTTATGACTATGATAATCCTTCTCAGCCGAGAAACTTTTTTGTGACAATTCTCGATCTCACAAAGACAAAATTCTAGCTCTTCATTTAATTCCACTAAACCCTTCAAAACTTTCTTTAACAAAGAATGAAATCCAATTACTTTTTCCTTTTTAAAAAGGGGAAGAAATGTAAATGCTGTGTCAGAAAACAATGTAGTCATACTTATCAATAGGACGACAAACGTTTCCGTAGAAGATGTCGAGTTTTCTGATAATTCATCGGATTGAGTAAAGTAAATAACCACGTACAACAAAGTGATAAGTCTGCTCAGTGAAATCCAGAAGGAAAAACTCGACCAGGAAAAATAAATGATACTTTTAATTGGCTGTTTTGGTATGGAAAATACAGTCAAGCCTACATATTTATTGTAAGCAATTGACATGCTAAATAAAGCATGAAGTCTTTCATCTAAAATGGTTGGTTGATTGTCACAAATTTCAGGGGTTTTCATAATGAAGTCAATATGAGATTGGTGGCAAATGGTACCAAAGCTTTTGCTGAGATCTATGAAGGAAAGAACTGAAAGAGAAAATTTAAGACCAATGAACATTTGTATTATTATATTTACAACAAATTAACAAATTTTTTTTTTCATTACCTTTATTTTGCAGTTAGAATGAGTTGTTTGAATAATATTACCAATCCATCGAGATTAATATAAATAATTATGTATAGTAAACAATGGAAACAATAAATGTATTTAGATATTGGTTGACAGTGACATGAAAATGTATATTTATTCAAGAAGGTTAAAAGTTGTTGATGTATTCGGAAGTAAATAATTAACTATATTGAAACTGGACTAGAACAAAAAAGTACGATGCCAAAGCGATGTGAATCTGTATGTATTTTTAGGAATAAAAACCAAAAAATGCTGCAAATTACCACAATTAAAATTTCTTAATCAACAATTTATTGAATTATGTAAAATGTCATCTGTAAAATTACCGATGTGAAACTCCTTAGATTAAGCCTAAAAAATGTCCCAGGTTCAATTCCAGGTGGTGCTAAAATCATTCTGGCGTAATGGGTCAATCTATTGTGGTACAAATATTCTGCTCGTGTGCCATTGCTAAAATGTTTCCGATTCCGCTTTATGCAAATTAGTTTCAAGCAGGTGGCGCATTTGAAAATCTAAATTTCAATTACTTAATGTTAAATATTAAAAGACTAATGTAATATTTCTAAATAGTTTACATCTCATTTCTCATTGGTTGTAATTTTACCTCATACCACACGGAATCTGACGCATCACAAGTGATAAACACAATGAGCACAGTTAGAATGACCATTGTTCCGCTAAAGAATGTAGAATTCATTTCACCTCGCTGCAGACATACAAAAAGTTCAAAAAAATTGAGAAGGGTGAAAAAATTTAAGGATATGAAATCCAAGGCTAAAGGAATGCCAAAGATTTTGTTAAAATCCTTGATAATCTTCTCCTGTTGATTCCACAGTTTTAGTATTTCTCTCTCATCCCCAACTTCAATCTTGGAGTTTATCAAACTGAGGCTTATCTTGAAACAGTGGAGGACTGTGATTGTCCACAATCTTGGAATGAATCTGGTAAGTATCCCATTTACCCATACAATGCTACAAAATACCATTGCCTTGTCAGAGTCGTTTTCCAATAATTGAAAGTAACTGAGATCATTTGAAGGGAAAGCCATTGTTATGAGAAATATTATAATAATAGCGACTAAATTGGAACCCACTAGGAAAACAATTATTCTCTTAAATCGTAATACAATTTTTCTTCCTTTGTGTAATAAATTATAAAATATTAGTCGAAGTTCGATATCATTATCACCCGCTTGCTCGAGCAGTTGCTCAATAAAATCGGTTAACTTTCTATGAAATGCAATGACGGATGCTTTCCTGATTAAGAAAAATGTAGCCATTGTTAAATCAACTGCGATCGTATTCACTGTTATTACAATATTAACAAACATTTCTGTAGTGGTTTTCGGAATTTCTGAAAATTGGTGTGCTCCATCTTTATCCGCTGTTACAACTACGTAAATGAAACCAGTTGCAACTGTACCAATTAAACAAAGTCGGAAAAATCCGTATATCAAAAGAAAAGGACTAAGGTGAAGTTTGTTGTTCGGCTGCAGAGAAAATATCGAAAGGCCTAAATATTTACTGGGGTCAAGGTTCAGGGCGAAGAGACTATGAAGTTCCTTCGAAACGTGTGTCTTTCGAAGATTCCTTGAGTACTTCATCAGTGTAGAGGCTCACTTGAGTAGTGTCTGATTAGATATATCTTACTAATTATCTTCTGTAGCAAGGTAGTTTTAAACAAAATCGTAATTAAATTATGTAATTATGTCAAGTTTCGCCAATTTAGTATTTTATTGAATTGATTCTAATTAGTTTCTGTTTATCCTTGGTTTGGTTGCTATTTACACTTCATCAAGTTGAAATTGAACAAGCACGACCAGGAACGATGTAGCAGCACTCACAATCTATATAATCAATCAATTATGAATTACAATAATTATCGAATCGCCATTCACCGTTAAACCTTGTTCAGTAATGAATTTTTACAGATGAGCGAATAATTAATTACGTATGAGAATGTAATATGATTCAATCTGAAAAATGCACCAGGTTCAACTCCGACTGGAAACCTCAGCATTTTAATAAACTGGATAAGTAACGTCAACTGATTTCTGCTGTCAAATAATTGTTTCAATTTCAGAGAGCATTTGGTAATCTAATTCAAAATGTAAAATACATGCATAAAGTAAAAACGTAATACTAGTATAAATTAAATATTTTGTATTAATGTATTTGTATAATTCTGCGAAAAATTTCTTACTTCAGTTTGCACACAATTTGCAGCATCACATATGAAATAAATTGCGAATGAATTTATTGTAAGCATTGCCCCATTATAAAGGAGAGGAAAAACTTCTCCTCTCACGGTCCACATAATCATTTGAAAACATTTCATGACGCTGGTCAAGATTAAAGAAATGAAATCTATCGCCAATGGATAAGCAAAGATGCTGTTAAATTTATTTAATAAATCTTCTAGGTCCTGTAAAATCTCGAAAGCTTCCTGACTTTGTATTTCCATCTCGTTATTGACAACCTTTGCAGAAATTTTTAAACAGTGAAGCACAGTGATGATAATAAGCCGTATTAAATAAATCAGTGTAATTTCAACGGTCCAAAAACTAGAAATGAAACCGATTGCGTATATATAACCAATTGGTACAAATTGAGCAAACGGCGGTTTCGCGATAATCAGGTACAAGAAAAACATTAAACTCCCTGACAAGTTAATACACGTTAATAAAAAGATAACCATTCTAAATTGCTTTATGAAGTTGTGACTGCATTCAATCCATTTTAGACTCAAGTAGTAAGAATTCGTCGACTTGACTGAATTACGGATAATGAAAATAATCTGATGACCAATGACCTGGTTTCTCTTGAAAAATAGAATAAAAATAATGACCGAATCGGCAAGCACTGTGTTCGCTGTTACCCCAAACAATACAAATGACTCTGTACTCGACCTCACTCCTGTTAGTTTCCAGCCATGGGTAAGAAGATTGGAGAAAAGTGAAAACAAAAGCTCACTTATCATTGTAATCAACCGGGGCACCGTGAGAAAGACTGATAAGCTTGTATATGAGAAATGGAGTGTGGCATCCGAATTCAGGGAGAAAATTGTCAGGCCCAAATATTTACAAGGGACATAGGATAGCCTTAATAAGTTGTGCAATTTATCCTGCACCTCAAATTTTTTGTTCAGGAGATCCATTTTAAAGCCACTGTTTATACTCACCAGTTTTCGCAGCTGCTCTAAACTAAAGCTATTACAACTATTTACAACTAACAGTGATAAATTACATAAAATTGACTTGTTATCTGTCATATATACAATGAAAATCTAAGCATTAAAAAGTGACATTCTGATCTGACATAAAATCATCAAATTCAGCTAATTAACTAAGTGCCCCAAATAATATTAGCATAGTAATTTTCTTTCATAAGTTACGCAAGTCATACACAAATAATATGTAAATGTATGTAACAAAAAACTACTACTAATGTTTACTCTTCAACCGGTTGAAACTGCACAACGAGTAAAGAGGTAGCGGTGGTATGAAATGAATCTAAAGTGGAAATGTTTAAATTAATTTTTGTATCACTATGTTAAATCACTTAATCTTGTTTTTCTTCTTTTTAATAACTTTGTCTACAATTCTTATTTAAATGGCCTGTGAACTAATCATACGAATCAAAAGCGGAGTCAAAACCCCCTTCGATAAGATTGCACAACAAACAAAAGATGTCAGCGAGAAATTGAGAAAGTTGTTCTTTTCCAATGTGGGGTGAAATGAGAAACTTGTCAGGTCCATGTCATATTTCGTAGATGGAGAATAAACCAAAAATTGTAAAAATTCTTATAAAATCTGGTTTACAGCTGGTGAATTGAAATTTTAAATCAACTAATTACTAAAGGGATTTGTTTAAATTGTCATTTAATGTGCAGATTTTACAAGAAACCAATTTTTACAATCCTTGTCCTTAATCCTTAAAACTGTTTAATTCTGGCGAGGGATGTCACGAACGATTAGTAAATTAAAATAATAAATTGCTTTATTAAACATATCCATATAATAGTGTTTACATAAAATTACAGATATTCGTACTTATTATGTTCAAATTGCTATCAGATAAGAAAGTTTGAGAGGAGGGGTTTTCATTCATTTGCATGGAACTGAACCAGAACAATCAGATAAGTAGTTATCGATCCAAATACCTGGGTATGCATGTAAAATAACTATGTCATTCATTCATACTTAAAAGGGTAATTGGTAGCAATTAATTTACTTATTTAATTAAATATAGAAATCTTACAGTAGTCAAAGTTCGCAGATTTAGGTGAAAGTATGATCCTGGTGAAATCTTCATTGGGTTAGACAATGCTTTCATATACAGATATAAATCTAACTGGCTGCAAAGCTTTTCTTGGTGCACCAAAGTGTCCTGCAGAAGAAGCATACATTCTTTCATCTGTGGAAAGAAATAAAATTACCAAATTAATTATATAATTATAAATAGCTTTAATTCTTGAGCAAATGAAAAAAATGGAAAATTTACTTTATTTTCTAGTTCCGTTCCACTTTCAAACATTGCATAGAGTACGGTGCCACTAACCAACGCTGTACAAGCGAAGGTGACGCCAACATCCATTGTAACATACTTGAAGAACAAAATGGCCATAAAACTTGTCATTAAAATGGTAATCAGAGTGGATGCAACACCGACTGAGAGAAAGATACCAAAATCTTTGTTAAATCGTATGATCAATGTCTCCAATCTTCTATAAATCCCCAATACACTTTCCAAACAAACCGGATGCTCTTCTTGGCTAAGGTAACTGATTTTATTTTGAAGTGAGCCCACGGAAACGTGGAGAGCTTGCAATATGCTCACAATCCAGATCCTGGTGAACAACCGGAAGTACATTGTGGAAAACGTGAAGAGTGTCAGGGCTGGGAGCAAATTCATGTACCAACACATGCATTCAGTTGTTGTGGCCAGAACGTAAACCTGTCTTGCGAAACAAGTCCCACTTGTAACAAAAAATCCAATTATGACCAGTGCCCGCAAATTCCGTGCGTTGAATTCAACCCTGGATAAATCAATGCTTTCACCGGAAGCCGAAATGAACCCAATCAATGCTTTCTGAAATCCCGCAAGGTTTTCTCGCTTCCATACCAAATCAATCACTGCAACGATTTCGCCAAAAAACGTGATTAATCCGATAACTTTCTCCGTGAAATGCTCCGTTTTGCTAATGCTCCAAAACAAAGACCGGAATTTTTCAGCACTCAGAAAATAAAATGCAGCGCAGGTCAGAGATAAGACAATTCTCAGTGTAATAAGGACAACAGGTAAACTTTTCCATGAAAAGTTCAGTCCGTTTCGGGAATTCGAGAGAGGAAAGAAGCCAAAAACAATGGAAATAATTAGTGAGATGTCAAAAATCGACTGTAGATTTCTGTCGACTTCATTTAAACTTTCTTCACTTTTTTCCTCTTTCGAAATGCTTTTCGTTACTATCTTGTCCCCTGAAAGTATCACTTCAGAAATTATTCCTTCCTTTGCCATTGTAAACTAATTTCATGTCGCATATTTCCTTTCCCATTGCCTACTAAACCAGGTTCCGTGTTGGGTTGGCTGAGGCTGGCGCCGTTCTATTTATGAAACTATAAAACACAAAGTATGGACCAGCTCAAAGCTAATCTTAAACGATAAAGACCTAAATTGAAAAGCAAACAATTAGTGAGATGTCAAAAATCGACTGTAGATTTCTGTCGACTTCATTTAAACTTTCTTCACTTTTTTCCTCTTTCGAAATGCTTTTCGTTACTATCTTGTCTCCTGAAAGTATCACTTCAGAAATTATTCCTTCCTTTGCCATTGTAAACTAATTATTTCATGTCGCATATTTCCTTTCCCATTGCCTACTAAACCAGGTTCAGTGTTGGCTGAGGCTGGCGCCGTTCTATTTATGAAACTATAAAACACAAAGTATGGACCAGCTCAAAGCTAATCTTAAACGATAAAGACCTAAATTGAAAAGCAAACAGACTCATGGATGGTCTTACTCAACTTTCCTTTCACGACTTTCAGTCTTCAGTTGAGTTGAGTCTGAGTGGAGCCACAACACCATTTTAGTTGTCAATTATCAATTACGCCTCTGTTTACATTTACATACATTGTTATCATTACTTGTTGGCAGTTTTTCAGTAAATTGCGTCAATTGCGAACGGCGACAAAAATCTCTACCTAAAAAAAGAAGGAGAGTAAATGTCCCGTTGTCCGAAGACCATAAATTAACATGACTCTGTGGCAGTGACGTTTAAGTATTTAGTACATTTCCGTAAACGCAGATATAGGATAGCCACTTTATCTTGGGTAGGTTAGTGGGCCAAGAATACCTTGACCTTGATTCTTGACGTACTGTCCGACCTTCCTTTGCCCGAAATTTTTGTTCCAGGGAACACTGGGAACAGATGATTTCAACCATCCTTATTAATGTTCGAATTTTGTCAACATTCCATTTTTTCGAACAAAAGAAGGTCGGACTTATGATCGACAGTAATTTCATCCATTAATATTAAACTCATTACGCGAATTTCGTTTACAGTCAGCGTTGAACTGATAAGACAGAAGAAGAATGCAGCCAATCCGTTTCATGTCCAATCCCTTCTTTGAGGAGAAGTATTTAGTGGTGGAACCAGAATTAGGTTTGTTATATTTTCATATTTTATCCATTTGAAAAGCAAAATTGTTATTTTAATTAATTAAGTTTAAGTTTGCTACATTAGAAATTAAATAATTGAATGCGTATCCATCTAATTGACATTTATTTCTCTTCTCTTATCCTACTTGTGTAGTAAAAGAATACACACAGCACGAAGACGTAAATTATTCATCCTGGGGAAAGCGTATCCTATTCACCCGTGAGCAGTTGAAATTAGTGGACACTTCCGGAATGAATCAGCCAAAGGACAAACACCAGATCCAAGTTCGAGTGTGCAAAGTGGTCGACGAGGAATCCACGCGG
>VYYJ01003661.1:0-15859 GCA_021029165.1 Cyphoderus albinus
ATATGTTTTCCTTAGTTTTGGCAGAATTTGACATCCCTTTAGATGTAATGCTAGTCTTCTACTTTCTATTTTAGCGAAGCAAGGAGCTGGTTTACCAACAGTTCACTTTATTTTATTGTGCTTTGAAATTGCCTGTTTCAAGATGATACTAAGCTGTACAAAGTGCAGAAAAGTTCCAGCTTTCTCGATACCATTTAAATAATGCATCAATAAATCCGGGAAAGCATTATACGCTCACATTACATAGTTAGTTTACTCATTATTGCATGTCAAATTGTTTTTACAAGATGAGATCGAAAAGCATCAGTCATTTGTGTACTGAAATGATTAAACAATTATATGAACTGTGAATTATGAGCATTTAAGCCGTGACAAGCTACAATAATTTTACAGGAACGAGATTTTTAAAACTGGAGGACGACGGGGACGGAATCAAATTTTCATATTTTAACGGGTGAGAAAGAGGAACTGGATTCGATTTTTGTATTTTGCCCGCCTCCGCTGTATACTAATCGAAAACAGCCGATGAAGAGAAAAACGGCCCTTGAGTACATTCTCAGAGCTTCATGGTTTACCAACGCCCTTTTAAATGTTGAAAAGAACAGAGTGTCGTGGCTTTCACTTGAACTTTCTCCCAAAGAGCAAAATATGGGATATCAGAAAATGGGAATAAAAGAAATATTTTTTAGTTAACAGGTAAAAATCGGTAGTTTTATTGAGAATAGAGGGGATACGCACGAGGAACATTTTTTATTTCAAATTTGACAGAAAAGAGAAAGTAAACTGAATCTACTTTTTTCTTCAGAGCTCGCCTTCTGTTTTTGCTCAACCAGACAACCTCGACACGTAAACCTTTTTCAATTTTGTACACGGTTCATGGTTCAACCTGGCCCGGTGTGGTTTTGTGTGGATGTACATTTTTCAGAGAATACTATAGAATAAAAAAGTATGGATAAAGAAGTCAAATCCCACGACCCAAATGAAGAAGTCGAAGAAAAACTAACAAATATTATGTACTGCACATCTTTCCAAAGAAATACATTGCTGATGTACGCTTCGGCTTTGCCTGTTTTCCATTGATTTCAGTTCATCGTCTAGGGCTGGAGCTGGAGCGACTGGGAAGGAAAATGTTATTTATTGATGAGTCTGTCTATTTTTCCGTTTGTAGATAAAATGAAAGGAAAGACTTGCTAAGTCCATCGGATATCCCTCTTCAGTGGCGTGTGTTCTTTACAAAGCCCGGTTTATAAAAGGAGGAGCAAAATAGGAGCAAAGGAGCATCAAGCTCTCTCGGGAAATCTAAAAGAATCAAGCGGCTTATGATGTCGAATGTCGAAGACAATTTTGTGAAAAATGTTCTATACTGTCTACATTATCATCCAGTTGCTATTTCATTGCCTTGAATAAAAGACCGATCAAGCAGATGACGATGCTGATGTTCAGTTACAGGAGTGAAAATTTCCTGTCTTTGGTGGACTAAAAACTAGGTTGGTATTCAATTCTTTTTAAACTAAAATGCCAAATTCACAGTTGTTATTTAGAACAGTGGAAATGTAAAAACTAGGAAGCGAAATGTCTAAAAATAGAAATAAATATTGAACGGTGAATGCTCCTAAATAAAGGATAAAAGGAATCAGCCTTCTTTAAGAGAATACAATTTCACTTTGGAGAGAGGATACACTTTACGTACTTGAATACAAAATTCAAATGCAGGAGCAGCGTGATCAGGATGACTTTCCCGAGTCAAAATATACGTCAGCTTGTAAAATGGAAGTGATCATACAATACGGTACACTAGTCAGAAAAGTGAAAAGAATGATGAAAAACGATTGGGTTGATGGGCAATTTGCATGTGAAAATTAAAGTGATTGAACAACATCTGGTGCAAATATTCCTGTTCCTGCTATTTTCTCAGTGCCATTCACTCAACTATATGAAATATGAAATATGCACAACGAATAATAAGATAGTTTGAACTTACGAAAATACAAACCCTTAGCTGTCCCAATATGTTTCTCTCTTGACACTGTCACGTTCTGCTTTTTTCTAGCGCTGAATTGTGAGGACTACTAAACAATTGAAGAACAGACGATTAACAAACGCGTAATAAACTGTTTAAGAATAGAGATTAAAAAATTGACAGCACGTACATCGGTCATAAATTCTACAGAAACTTATAATAGTATTAAGCCAAATTAACCTCTTTTTGAAGAAAAGTTTATAGTGATTTTGTCGTAATTGAAGTTTACTGAAGAAGGTTTGAATATGGGAAGAAGTAATTTATATTCAGAGCATAAAGCGCCTGGGTATGATCAGTTTCGCGATCGTAATTATATACATTCTCAGATTTTCAACAGCAGTCGCATTTTAAAATTTAATTTAAGCACAAATTCTCACGTTAGTAAAACACAATTTTGAATCTTGGGAGACTTTTCTTCTACTGATTTCACATCAAAGAGGATTTGATAGTAACATCAAAACTGGGTGGAATTAAAGTTGTAATAAAGTATTTTTTAACAATTGAATTGATGTTATTGTTACTGTACTGAAGAGTTCTAATTTAAATTAACAATTGATATGCGGCAATGAAACACTGCAATGCGCTACTGTCAACATTCAACCATTTTGAAATTGAATTGAGAAAATATTCATGTTTATTATTTGAGCATTATAGTTTACATAAACTATGAGTTACTAGTTGAAAAAAATACTTCGTGAATTGTTCGCTTAAAACACAAACAACAACTAACGACTACTACTACTTCATTATACGTATCCGTAAACATATAACATTCACAAAAATAAAAGTAAAACAAGAGTAAAAATGTAGGCTACATTCAGCTTCAGATGTAATATAAATAAACAATCATCTACAAATGAGGAGTCCTATATTTCCTTTCCCCGTTTGTAACGTTCCGCTCGAGTGATTTAATCATATTTTCGTCCCTCTCGTTCTTGCCTAATAATTATAGATAGGTAAGTATAAATTCCAAAAACTGGAGTTTTCCGAAACATCATTGTTCTGACTCAATTCAATCCAAACGGAAGCCCATTCTTTTCTTCAAGCCATGAGATAAAATTAACTCTGGTGAATGCGTCCCTTCTAACCCTTTCTCTCGTCCAACCACCGTCACAACGTAATTATGTTTTAGAAAGGGTGTGTTTCTGTGTGCACCGTGCCGTGTGCAATGTGCCAAACGCAGTCATGCATTTACAACACTATAAAATGCAAATGTACTGCTGGATAAACATAGCGTATAGTTTTCTATCCACACGGTTTTCTTGGCAGGTGTTTGGAATACCCATTTCTTCACTCATTGCCATCCTCGACGCAATGTGCACGAAGCATTTCTGCTATCAATGTGTGTAAGCATTATGCAGATAGATGATGTTCATGAATCTTTCATCTTTATTACGGTGCCTACCTCTTCCTTACCGCTCTAATGCCTTTCACTTTCCAGATTGTGCAAAAAGGTGAGGTGAGATGAAATGAAGAGCACACAACTCATGCGATATTTTGCTTACAACATTCATTATCATCATATCTCAGTTATCTTCATACATTCTCTTAGGAATGAGAAGGAAGCCAAGGTGGAAAAAGTTTGGATCATTTCCGACACATTCACATCCGGTGCATCATGCGATATTTTGCTTACAACATTCATTATCATCATATCTCAGTTATCTTCATACATTCTCTTAGGAGTGAGAAGGAAGCCAAGGTGGAAAAAGTTTGGATCATTTCCGACACATTCACATCCGGTGCGGCACCGGAGGATGCATAGGCATTTGCATATATACTTTCTTTAATTTCTTCTAAATGTTATAATTTATACATTCTACTGCTTTAACTTTACTTGCTAATATTAAAACAAACTTTCCTTTTATATCAATTAAAATGGGAAGAAAGAATGGTGAAAAATAGAAACATAGGTAATAAGTACTGGCAAACAATGTCCATATTTGCCTTCCTCTCCCATAAATTCATAATAATTTGCAGTAACGTCTCTTCTCTGATATCTAGAAACATGACGGTCTTCATCTCTCACCTTCTTTCTCCATCATTCATTCATTTATGTATAATATTAAGCTCACTCCACTCCCTTCTGCCCTTCTGCTCTTCTCCGTTGTGTTTGAAAAATAAAGAAAATTCGTGTTCGAGAGAATTTCTTTCCCTTCTTCTTGCCACTTTTCCAAGAACGAGACTAATTGAGAGCTTGGAGACTTTTCAGTTTCACCTCAAATTTATACTTGTCGACAGTCTCTGAATATACCTTCACATACAACACTGAAACGGTCTATACCTGAACTTGGGTTATCTCCCTTAGACTTCATAATGGTGAGTCCTACACATCCACTTGGTCTGTCGCAAAGTAGAATGATGATGTTCTTCTCTCTCTCACGATTTCTTTCTCTGGCAAAAAGCTTTATTACATATTCAAAAGATGTTTTCCCAGTTTAATTAACTATTTTGGATGTAATTAGTTCAAGAGGAGCAGAGCGGCAGATGGATGGGGTTGGGAAACCGAGAAAGGAATGAAAAGTGAGAGAAAATTGTGAGAAGGTACTCGTGAAAGTAGTAATCATAGTGTTTATGGCTCATGGCGTTTGCTTTGCTATGTACGCTTTTTTCCTGCTCTTCAACAATGCACCTTACGAACAAAGCAAACAAAGGAAGGTTGATTTAGTGATTTTATACAATAAATGAATATTAAAATGAAGCAACGAAAATATCTACTGCTATGAACCCTTTCATTTTAATACGGGGCTGTTAAAGAAAGGAGGTCATACTATGAATGTACTAATAAAACGTTGAGTTTTCACAGAAACAACTGTCTTGCCTGAAAATGTTAATTCTAGTTCTAGTTTTAGTTCATGCCATTAGAGAGAAAAGTCAGGAAGGAATGAAAAATTAAATCTTCATTTCAACCTTTTCGAAAATTGACGCAACAAATTAGAGAATATAAAAATAAAAAGGTTGTGTTTATCTAAGTTTACATTCTCTTCAGTTACACTTTGTAACATATTGATTATTTAGATAAATCGACCTACTGTGTAACATACAATTAGGGTTATACAAGCAGTCCAAACGTTCACGGGATAATTCGATGTAGTTTGAATTCTTAGTTTAATTTCATGTTTGTATCGACGAGAGTGTTATATATTAAAAAAATTTTGACTGTAAATTGTAAGTTCATGCCATTAGAGAGAAAAGTCAGGAAGGAATGAAAAATTAAATCTTCATTTCAACCTTTTCGAAAATTGACGCAACAAATTAGAGAATATAAAAATAAAAAGGTTGTGTTTATGTATCTAAGTTTACATTCCCTTCAATTACACTTTGTAACATATTGATTATTTAGATAAATCGACCTAGTGTCTAACATACAATTAGGGTTATACAAGCAGTCCAAACGTTCACGGGATAATTCGATATAGTTTGAATTTTTAGTTTAATTTCATGCTTGTGTCGACGAGAGTGTTATATATTGAAAAAATTTTGACTGTAAATTGTAACATTGCATGTAAATCTAATTTTCTCCATACTCTAAAAGTATCTAATCGTATATGCTTATATTTGTTTGTTAATACTGTCCAAGCTGTCTGTCTTACAAAAAGACATTTGTTGGTGTGGGATATTACATACGCAAATAGTCGCCAATGCTTTTCTGTGATGTTATACAATTTTACAATTTTATTTTCTTCCTATTCCCTACCACTCTCACCGGTGTAGGTTTTGAGGGTTTTGTCATTCACTCTACGAGTACCATCATTGCAGTCCTAATAGAGAAGTAATGACCGCACTTGTTTTGTACGACGTAGCCATAATCATGATTACAGGATGTATTCACAAAGGTTATTTCATTATTGTGCCCACTAGAAGCATAGAGAGTGGGATGAAAGCAGGGGAAAGAGTGAAACGGCTTACAAGTCGCAACAAAGAGAAAAGACTGTGGGGTTGAGGTCTCTTTGGATCTTTCTGTTTAGCGAATCTGATCTGTACTTTGGGTAGTTTGCTTTGTGGACCCTTTTCACTCCGTTTGTGTCTCAATGAAAACGAAGCCAATTAGAGGAATGTCTTACATGGGTGAGCACATGCGAATTAATGGGGATGGATAGGTCATTACAACTTCAGCTTGCCAAAAATACACTACTACAAATAGTTAATGCAAGAAAGAAAACTTCATTTTGTTACATTAGATGAATGTTGCGCGGCGTCAGTTCGCATTACAGCGTCTTAGTTGATTTCTGAATTTGTTAGATCTTCCGTTTTCGGCTCGACTAAAAGGCAAGAGGCTTTCCCTTAGCAAAGTTGCGAGTCATGTGAGTGCTGGAGATAAAGTACCTGGGGGAAATTTGGCTAAATGAAAGGAGGCAAATTAAAGGGATGTGAGTGCACAGCACAATTCCTTTCATTCTGTAGGATCGTCGAAGTCGCGGCTGCAATGCCTCAACTCGGTTGTAAACGCCAGTAGTCTGCCTTTCTAACGCACACGTTCTCATACATCTTCCACTCTCCCTTACTTTTTTTCATTTCGTACTCCTATTATCTCCCTACTGAATGAATGTTCGCCTCTTCATCTCATTTCTTCTTTGTGCATGCTTTTATTCCCTTTTGTAATTTAACATGCTATTACGTGCCCCGTTTTTCAAAAGCTGGAATGTAAAAAAATAGTTTCCGTATGAAAAAGAATGTTTGTTATTTAGACTGGCAAGTGAAAAAGGAACTAAGTAAATATGTGCAGGCACGAGTGAAGGAATTGGGCAGGTATTCGTGTTATTTACGTAATATTAAAAACTAAGACAAAGTCTGCACAGCTTCAAATAGTTTTTCAGCTATTTGTGCACATTTCGCAATTGTTTAGCAATTCAAAAGCTCCGAAGAACTTTTCTATCCATCTCAATTATTTCTGTCAAATGTTCGTCTGATTATTCATCGTTGAAAGATTATATACCCTTCTGTATAATTCTCTTCTAAAAACGCTAATTATTACCATTACACATTTGCGTCGGTAAAGCATCAAGTTCTATGCATTTTGTAGTTTTGTCCAAATCGCATTATCAACTGATTTACCGGCTGCCTTCGCTACTGAATTCGAGTCGAGTCAGTCTATCGCAGTAGATTTCTTAAAAGCTGATTATCGTGAGAATTTGTAATTTGGTTGTTGTGAAACTTCCATTTTGTGAACCGTAAGTGAACGTCTTCTTCTAAGTTCTCCTTCTCCGTGTGCACTCTTTTTAAGAAGAAACGCCAATTCGCAATTTAACAGGTGCGTTTGATGTCAACATTCTAACGACGGGTATTTCCTTCCAATAGTTCCCATCCATAACAGATGTAACCAGACGAAAGTAGCAGGGCAGGGAAACGCCTTCGATTCTAGGCTTCGCTTCTATTCACTTCGTGAAGGCAAGATAAAGACATAATAACAGTTTGTAATGAACAGCCCAACTTATTTTTGTCGATTCGAGTAATCTCTTACTTTTTAAAATAATACCTCTTCTTATTTGCAAATGTATTGATTTTCGTAGTCATTTTAATGGCTCCCATTTATACAATGTAAAGTCTGAATTGGCGTATAAATGGGAAAATGCTTTTACTCTCATTATCGTCGTTCTTGTATGCCACGTTTATATTCAAAATAATGTGATTTGATTATACCAAGCGAGCTCGTCGAATACGAGGGCGGGAGCAACTCTAGCAAATGTGAGTAGCGAGATAACTGCTACAGTGAAAGTAATGCAGCACATTTTTAATGATACGCTTTGGACAATGTTAGTGTTATTTGGTAATGATTATTACTGCGAAATGTATTGTATTGTTTCGTGCCCAATTGAAATGAAAAGAACTCACTCCAATAGCATTCAATTTTGAACACTGGCCATAATAAAAATAATAATAGTCATTCAATTCCACGCTCTCGTTTCTCTCTTCGTTTGACTCAAGTCAACAACGTTCATCCACCCAGTTCGCCATCATGTCATGATTGGATTGGAGTTCAAACTTTCTCCGTGACATCGCTCTATTGCTCTACATAAGCATTGCTACATAGTTTTGATGCTCATATTGCTTCTTTAAAAATCCGGCTGTTGCGTGTATTTTCGGAGAAGCTTAGAGGAAAGGTCTCATTAAGTTTTTCCTAGCTTTAGTCTACTGACCAATTAATTTGAAAAGTGTGTAGGTTCTTCGTTCCCGTTCCTACGCAGGTTTGAGGATGATGAAGTTGAATATAGTAGTAGGACTTCGATTCTGCTAACTGCTAAGGCTTCTGCACTAGTAACAAAGTAAACTAAAAATAAGCGTGTTCAACTTACAATTTCAGCGGAGACTTGATCGATGAGACATGAAATGACTGCATGATACAAGTACATGCTTCATTTTATGTTATGTTGCTAAAAAGACGACTAACTCAATCTTTCCTGCTTGCTTGACAAATCGATATTCTTCTAGTGACTCTCTCAAGCAATGCTGTGTTATCACATGCCACGCAGTCATACAACTTACCAGCACTCTTAAGCAGAATTCTGCTTACTTTTCGGTTGGCAAAGGTCCCTTATATCATGTGGCTCGTTTTCAACCCCAAACAGTTTGCCAGCGTTTCTTTTTCGTTCGCTTTGAACAGTGTGCTGGAGGCGCTTTGAAAATTTAGAACTTTTGGAATTGTACCTACCATGATCACTTCTCTCATTCCAATAAAAGTTCCACACAAAAAGCCCTAGTATAGATACAATGACATTGATACATTTTCCGTAGATATAGGTAAGTATAATATTTTGTAATTTACGACCTTTTCTAAAGCAAGGCAGAAAATCTTTCTTCTCACTAATCCATTTTCTTTTCGTACACATACATATACCGTGCTTACGCCATAAAGTTTATTTCATTTATTTGTTCCCTTTTTGACTCATCCAAAAATTACTAGCACACACGTAACATGAATGAAGTGAGATGGGTCGTTTATTGTCTATTTTCTTCTGTCTAGGATACTTCTTTGGGGACGAAGCATCTTTCCCGTAGAGATTTCCTCAGTTCGTGTGCATGTATGTTGGAAAAGGGGCAAGTAAAAGGAAAAAGGAAGAGAGGAAATTGAAGAAACTTCTTCTAGACTCCCCAAAAACTATCTACAAGAGTACACTTTCTCTTATTATGTATTATTATTTATTGTGTCTGTAGCACTAGCTTTTGGATTTTTTCATTGCATTCGAAGCCAAAATAAAATTAGCAAAAGTCTCTACAGTCAGACCAGCATCAAGTATATTTTGGTACGATCCAGTTTTTTTTATACAAAGAACAACTTTTTTCCATGTGTGACGTGATGAACCTAAAAAGTATCATCATCATAATCATCCGTAACATTCTCGTCCGTTCCATATTACACAAATGTATGGTTTACCTAATAGTATCTGACTCTCTGCTCTTTCCTTAATAATCCAATCAAAGTTGGAAGCAAACGCGTACTAAAAATATCCACAGAGTTGGGCGGGATATATGGCTTGTAGTTTGTTGTACGTTCAATGTGAGATTATTCGCCGGGGTGTCATGCCTTGCTCTATTTTGCTCCCTTTCTTTATGGCTTTCCGCTGCTCATCCCAAAACTCCTTTTCCTCTCATCTTCCTCGAATAAGAATGTTGAAGGAGCGAGATGATGGTAATTACCTCAATGAAAAGTAACTCGTTCATTTATTTCGAAGTATAGAAAGCCCTTTTCCTATGTCTTACGTTTCTCTTTACAGGAAATGCATATCGTGGACGTATGCCGAGAACAGTTTTCAGTTTCTTTCCCTTGCTTCGAATGAGAGTGAATCGTAGAGCTATTGTAATTTTCCATGTAATACTTATTAGAACATGTTACATCCTGCCTCGATTACTAATTAGATTATCAGCCCAAAGAAGGAGAGCTTGTAAATAGTGGAAATCTAGTTTTTAAGCAATGAAGGAGAAAGTATTTAAGTAAGGTAACTCTCAATGTGATTCGAGAAAAGATGTAGTCATCTAAGGTTACACAAGTGGAACATCTAGGTAAAGCCAAAATCATGAATCGAGCTCGTTGTTGCAACCAAACCGGTGTAGTTTTGCACAGTTTCGTGAGTCTACTAGAAATTTCCCTTAATTTGAATTTTATTCGATATTTAATTGAAATTTACACAATCGGGAATTTCAAAACTAAATTTCCCTTATCGAAAATTAATATCAAATAGACGGCTTCACCATTGGAAAATGTAGAATTTAAACTCTCAAGATTGGCTTCTCAAAATACATACTGCAAATGATTCCATTCATAATAGTTAAAATTAGCATAAAAATTTGGGGAATTTCGCATTATGTCTTCGTCGCATGCTATCAGGAGTGACTACATGATTCATTGTGCTTTGTGCCTTTATGGAACTTATTCGCATAATGATGGAGAACAAAGAAATGATTTTTCTTCAAAAGACCTTAATATCTAGAAAAGTTAAGTATAATACATCATGGCACGGTGCTCATATTGTAAATGCCTAACCCATTCACATTGTCTTCGGAAATGGCCCAGGCTTAATCTTCGCAGATGCTACCGAACCTACGTTAACGCTCGATCGTTCGTTCATTTTGCATAATATTCCATAACTCTGGAGACAACGCAATTTCTATTGGTATTCTATTCTATTGGCATTGGAAGGCAGTTTGCCTTTCTTTTGTGCAGAAGAGGCATTCCTTATTGGTGCTGGATGGTGAATGGTGACGGTGAATGGTATGCAAATTATGATGACAGGATGAAATTCTTCATAATAACAACCAATATAAAAGTATTTTATGAACATTATTGTCTACTTTTCCTTTCTACCCAAGTGAATTGTATCAAACCGTTGTGCCTGTATGTAGCAATATGCCTTTGTCAACTTTCACTTCGTGAACTTTATCTTTTACAAAACGTAACGTAAGTTTAACTAAGATCCGAGTGTGCGTTTTGACGAAATACAATATCCTTGTTTTAGCAAACCCGATTCATCATACGGGGAAACGTAACGAAACTTTTAAATGACTGTCATGTTATATATTATGTAACAGAGGAACGGGAAAACTTTGACTATGTGCCACATCTGTTCCGTTTCATTTTGAACATTTGATCAACTACGTAATTTGTATGCACACACATCTGACTCGGTAAAACATTCTAAAGTTGCACAGGAGTACAGCATGAGCCGAAATGACGAACATCCGGTTTCAAAGAGAAGTGTGTACATTTTTATTTAAAAATATTACCAAAAACTTTTGTAGAATACGCTCCCAACGCATCACATCATGCACATATTAGAGAGTAACTTCACTCATAACATTGATATTCGATGCTTGCTCAACTCATCACTCAATTCTCATTTCAAAACAGAAAGTTTTTAGCCCCTGTTTTTGTTCATTCCAAGTACGCCATACAATTTCTATACATAAAGGAAAATTAAGATTTCATGAGAGCATCTGTGCTTGTCTAATACGAAGAAAAAACTGACAAAAAGCATCTTTCCCAGTTTCACTTTTATTGCTCTTTAGTATATATGTACTCATCCATGTGGTCCGAAATTCTGTTTGCTTGTTGTTGAACAAATGGAAACAGACTGCCTTTGGAAGGTTTCCTTTCAAGTGAAAGCTAAAAAGAGAAAGTTGATGAAAAGCTAGAGGTACAAGAAAAAAGAGTTGCGTAGAAGCTAAGTAGAAAAAGAAATAAAAGAGCGCTGTACTCTTCACAATCAACTCTCCTGTGTAACTCTTGCTATTGATGATGATGATGACAGGGCATCCCTCTTTTCCTATCATCAATGATTGCATCAATGTTTCCAACTTGAGAAGAAAAAAACCTGGAAAACACGAAACATGAAAGCAGCAGTGCTAATGTTATGTATGTACCGAGTGAAAACAGTTGAGAAAGAAGTGTACTCAAGGGGTTTAGTTGTTGAATGAAACGCAAAGAAGTAGCAAACGCAAGCAATGAGTGTCGAAATAGAACAGAGAAAAACTCTGTAAGAGGATAGCGTTCATACGTCACGTTTCTCCCTTCTTATCATTGCTACCAAACAACCAACCACCAAAGACGCTAAACGAAAAGGGTAGTTTTGCTTTTCGAGATTGTTCATTGCCCACGTCTTTTCCTTAACTTTTCGTATGGGATTCCTATCGTAGACTTTGAACGACGACCGAACAGTTGTTCCGAATGTTCCACAACTTCCGCTCATCAGATAAGGCTTTCTAATAAAAGAGATAAGACTTTGGTCAAGTTCGTTTCTTGGTTGAACTAATCGGCTCCAATGTACTCAGGTAATTACAAAACTTATTCTTCCGACAAAACGTTGCTCGTCTTATCAAAGTACACGTTGAGTTTATTTGGACTTTTATCAATTCTGACAACTATTATTAAAGAAATTATAACGGCTTCTATTCAATATTGACATGAAAATGATTTTCGACGTCTACATGGCTTCCCGAAAATTTTGTTCTTCTTTATGTCATGAAATTCTTTTGCCATTAAAAAGTTTTATAGTCTTGACTTGTGATATTTCTCTACATACTTCTTTTGTATTTATGTAGATAAACTTTGTCCATTAAAAGAAAATGGAGAATTCATTTTTGTTGGAATTGTTCCAAGCTTCTGGTCTAGTTAAATTTATCTCTGGAGAGGCTTCATTAATCAAATTATCAAAAATTAATAATCCATCCAGTCCGGTGACCAAAATAGATGGACGAAGATTAATATTTTGATGGTGATGATGACTAATAAATGATAATGCTGATCGGAGAAACGAAAAATGGAACTGAAGAAATTTTCAACAATTAATTAATTATTTTTCTTCTGTTAGTTATTTTAATCTCATAAAATAAGAACGACCTTATCTTTGACCATTTCCTTATCATGGACCAAAGTAGAAGGACGTGAAATCAATGTGTATTTTTCTAAGTCCATTTTCGTTCATGTTGCTTTTATGAAGTCTGCTCTCATTGGTTCAAGCTTTTGCAACAAGCGGTTTATTCTGGGGCGTCGTGCGACACCGCTTACGTTAAGCAGTGCAAGTTGCACAACAAAGACGTAAACATTACCGGCTGATTCTGACACTGTTTATGTATTCATCTATACTCCTGACCGCATTTCGCGGTCGAAGATTTAAAAAAAATATTTCTCGTTTCTGATTGGGGTAAACGAAATTCTCTGATTGGGGTACACGAAATTCTCTGATTGGTCGAACAGTCGAATGTGGTCTTAAGTTTATACTGTGCTATTTCCAATCCATATAGTCAGTCATCAGTAACTTAACATTCATCCATGTTTCCTTATAAGTGAGCAAGAAATAAGCGTTAAATGCTTGTCACCACTGCATTCGATTTTCTTCTAAAAACTCGTTAAGACATTCCACAGAGAGACTTTTTATGATTGCGAGCGTTTACAACCACATAATACTAGACGAGGGTGTAAAATCAAGACATAATGTTATACTGTCTTGATTGCAACACCATTGGTCTGCAAATGTTTTTAGCAGAAGAAGCTGTATCTTTTTACCAGATGTAGATTGAAAGTTGGATTTGTTCGCAACATTAACATTTTGTTGATAGCGTTCGTTCACACTGTTAGCTCTCTAACCGCCTAGACTAAACCATAAAAAGTTTTCAAAGTGATGAAAACTAAGTTAAAAGCTGTTTTCCGTTGAAAATAATAAAAACCAGTAAAGTGGTGTAATTTTTTACAGAGGTTTGGCTGTTGATACGGTACGTACCTACAAACTTCTGTACAGTCGAGAAATGTACGACAGCATGTTAAAGGGGAGAGAAAGATACTTTTAACAACCAAGAAAAATTAAATTCGACAGTAGTTACAGTTTTTATGGAATTTATTTTTCGTTTAACGGGCTACTTACTTTTCCTAGGATGTTGTGTGGCTACTGGCTAGCTTTACACAACATAGGTTATTTATACTTGGGTTTGCTCTCAGGTTCAACTTTCCTTATAAATAACCTGGTGCATTTCTCTTTGAGGTTTTTTTGGTGAAAGTAAGTCGTTATTTGACTCCTCAAAAACATGTAAAGACTATATAAAAAATATAAAAATGATATCAGCCAATAATAACATTCATATATTATTATTGTATGAAAATACATTGACTTATTTGCTCTCTCTTGGGCACGGCACGGCAATACTTTCGTAGAAATGGAGAGAGGGTTTCCATAATAAAATATATATTATCTTATTTTTGACTTGATGTCTTTCGTGAACATATCAAATTATGATGGTTTGTGTTGTTCGGTGGTTGGTTGGTAGTTGCGCTCCCATAATACACATTTTTGTATTATTGCTGCATTACATTATTATTACGGGTAGCAAGGGAGCACTATTTTCTACCCTTGTTTCATGGCCCCATTGCATTATGGTCGGCAGTACCGTGTAAAAAAGTCGTTTTCCGGATCACTCAAAAGACTGCTACACTCCTGACGCTGCTACTTTTTTTGAGTCCTCGCAATAATACATCGTTACTTTTTTGTTGCATTATGAACCATTTTTTCATACATTTTTCACAACAACATACGACTGGCTTTCCTTGGCGAAGAAAAGCAAAGTTAAGTATTCTGGTCAGAGATCGTAGTTTTTCTTCAGAATCTTGCTTTATTTTCAAAAAATATTCTTCAAAATATACTCACATCCGTACAAATGTAAAAGTGAAATGGCACATATGAGACTTGAAACTTCAAATCATCCGCATTATGAAAAAATACATGGCGATTTTATTGCTTCTCCGCTGCCTTGGATCCTCCTCCTTTTTTACCTCGCTCCAACGAATTTAAGGATGGGGTGAAAACGAAATAGGAGAAAATAGCCACAACTAAAAATGAGAAAGTAAAAAGCACAAAAATTTCTTTCTTACAAGACATTTTCTAGAGACCTTTTCCATTAAGTATGCGTTGTCGCTTTTTAGGAGTTACCTTCCTCCATGAATTCTTCGTTTGTTCTAGATACATGCATGTCTGTGGACATTAGGCAAGGGGTGCGCTCAATTTCTTCTGTTCATCTTCGTGTCTTGGCCTTTTTCTCAACTCTTACTTATTTTTTGCCCAATCTTTTTTGCATGGAGATCACACAAAATTCCTTGAGTAATATTGTTGTCCGCTTACATATATTCGGGTACAAATTCATTCTACGATGCTTTTATTTAACTTACTATTCAGTTCAGCCTACGAAAATGTACACTGTAGGCGAGCAGACACATTCTTTGTATTCACCAGGGATAGCTTTTGCTACTCCTTCTATACGTTTCTTGCTTTTGAATGAAGAAACCATTTTAAAATGGAAATGAAATGGACCGGTGGAAAATACTGAATTCATGTAGGAATGGCGAGAAAGAAAAATGATTACAAGGGAAATAACGAATAGAATTGAGCAAGTTTTAAAGGAGTTTTTTTCAGCAAAACTACGTCGGAACTGGGAAATAACAGAACATGAGTTTTCATTGCATCATTGGTTATCTAAGGAACCTGGATCAAAGTGCGCAATACTTGAATTGCATGCAAAATTTTATCTTCCGTGGATGTTGAGGTAAATGTCTTTTCCTTGTCCACCAAATCAAAATCATATGACAGTGAGGAATTGAATGAAGGACAGCCGAAGAATTCTAAAACGAACGTTGTGCAGCCGAGCTGAACTAATCAAAGAAAGTTGATACAGGTATGTACATATCTATTTGAACATAAATATGACGATGGAAGAAATCTCATGGTTTAAACTTTTCAATATGGTTTGAATAGTTACAACTCCCACTCTTTTTGCCGAACAAGGCACTCTAGTGGACTTGTATTTCAATTACAATTTGAGTTTGACCTTTTACTGTGTCAATCTATACGTCACACAGAACGT
>VYYJ01003662.1:0-15857 GCA_021029165.1 Cyphoderus albinus
AAAGCATGAATGAACGTAGTATAAGACGTAGTAAGAACTGACTTTTTTTAATCAATGGGGATGCCCGGACTTGCTTGCTCCAGTTCTTTGAATATCAAAGGATATTCAAAATCAACTCTACTCATCATTTCGTGATTTTCAATATTGGCCGTAGTCATGATCTCTAATCTACTATATAAAAGAGCAATAGGAGGAAGCAAGTGTGGAAGGGACACCGACTGTGTGTTTCCACACTCTTCCACATTATTTGCATACCAATTTTTAGTACCGAGTAGTATTTGTCAACGTAAACGTGGGTCAATTTGCGTGAGCAATAAACCATTATCATCTTATTGATCTTCTGTGAGTCACAGACTGTGACGAGCTATCGACTGTATAATTTGATACAAGAAATTACGGACGCTCACGTGACTTTATAGAAATATGTTGTATAATAAGGTAAAAGCTAAGCGTACCAAGCTGTAGACAGGATCTTCCACAATCTGACACATTAGTATACATATATATATATTCTCAATTTACTGGAGTTTTCCTTTACTAAATATTCTGACTGAGACTACAAATTTTTGCCGGCGGCAATAGCTGGACAAAGTGACTTGATTCTGTTTATATGTGCTGTTTTCATCTATATATATTTTGCAAAAATACCAAGCAACCTCACTCTCTCATCAACGTTACGCACAGTGATTATTTTTTATTTGAAAAAGAAGAAAAAACCGATTTCGTTTAATATAAATGTTCTCGTGGTGCGTGTTAATCAAATTTCCCCGAAAGTCAGAACTCCAATACAACGCACATAAATATTTTCCACCGTGACTTTTGGAAGACCCGATATAATAAAATAATAAATTAATTTGAATAATTAAATTTTATAGATAGAGAGAGAGAGATAAACGATCCCAAAAAAATAATAAATTATTTTATCAATTTCATATAATCCCGTACTTTATCCTCTTCAAGTGTTTTTATTCTATTAGAGTAATTTTTTTATTTTTTTTGCAAAAGACTTTTTCATTTATAAACGTATCTATATGTTTATCCCCATGGGGAAAAAGGAGAGAGAAAGAGAGAAAAATCGTTCGTTCGTTCGCTCTTTTCCGCCCGTTTACCCGTTCGTTCATCCATCCATCCATCCATCCATCCATGTAAAACCGGCGATCCACCATCCACCAAACCGACCGACATAATTAAATACATAAGATAGTCTAATTTGTTTATACACACCCCAATGAAATTTATTATCATCATTATCATTACTGAATTAGAGAGACAATTTCACGAAAAACGAATTTAGTGAGTGAGTGAGTGAGTCGTGGTGAACGACCGACCAAAGGAACAAAACGAGTAGTGACTTAGTGTGAGTGATCGAATGTACAAGAAGAGATAATGAGGCGTAACTAATCGGTTGTGACACATAATTCGTTCTCGTTTTTGTGTGTTACTCTTCTCTCGGGTGATTTATGTTTATACGTATTATATATCTGATTCTCTCTCTGTGAAGATACACGAGGACGTTGTCGTCATCCGTGTATACCCAGTCAAAAAGTTTTCTCGTCTGTCCTCCAACCAAAAACCCGATGATGATAATCGTCAGCAGGAGCAGCAGCAGCAAAATGTCGTTTTGAAAGTTAATGTCCACATTAATACAAATTAAACTGGGTCGTGGTTTTTTTTCTTCTTTTCCTCTCTTTATTTTTAAGGGTGAATTTTTCGGCGGGGTAAAATCGTCGTCGTCGTGTTTTACTACTAATACTACGACTTGTGTAGAAGTACCTCTTCATCTGCTGCTGTTGTTGTTGGTGGTGGTGGTGGTTATATCAAGTGAATGAGTTTTTTTTTCTTTTTAAACATCGAGTTATATCGCAAAACAACAACAAGAACAAGGATTTTACTAAATTATTCTATTTCGATTATTCGGGTTTTAGTTCTATTTTGTAACGAATTTTATTATTATGATGATGAAGGGGACCGACTTCTTTCTTCTTTTTTTTTCATACCACCGTTTTTACTTTGCTGCATAATCGAGTGAATCGGTGATGATGATGAATAATTTAATTGAGAGTAGAATTTTTTGTCTTTTTGTAAAAAAAAAAATTTTCACGATTTGTTGTTGATTAAAAATGTGTATCGATTCTGTAAAGATTTGTAAAATTATTTCATAAAACTCGGTGACCGTTGAAAAAAAAATTTTTTATTATAACTTGAGTTGTATTTTATTGTATGAAATATATATATATGGGGCATATATATTAGTATTATTATATATCGGGCGGCACAAATGTTTTGGTTGGAGTATATATCGATTTTAAATTATGAATGAGCTGATTAAAGGACCGCAGTTTACATGTCAACAAAATAACATGGAAGCTGTATAATAATAATAAATTAAATAATTTTTTTTTAGCATAACGCCAACGGTATGATACGGTAAAATATATTATGTGTATAAAGTATAAAAGGGTGTATTTGGTGAGGTAGTATAAAATGTCCAATACTTTACACATTTGATTCCTGCTCATTGTAATTCTAAGCTTTAAAAAAATATCATTCTTTGCACGTTTTTACTACAATTCTAAACCGTTTTCCAAGATATTCCATGTCCCAAGTTGCCCTTACTCGCTCAAGGTTGTGATCTTTTGCTAAGGGCCAGCTAGATGATCTTGAAATTTGATGAGAAACCTAAAACAAAATCTAATCGTCAGGTTTCATGAATTGACATATATGTCTTTTAAAAAAAAAGTGACATCATTAACATCGAGTATAGAGAAAAATTTAGTAGTGGTAGTAAATGTCAAAAACGAATCACAATATTCATTTTACTAACTTTCTCTGTCGTGTGTAACGTAAATATTTTAGCAGATAAAAAGTAAGCGATTAAGCGATAAGAAATTTAAACATTTTCATAGTTTAAGTTTTAAAATTCTTGCTTTATTAAATGAGTTTGAGTTGTAATTGAGTAAAAAAGTTATCAATCTCTACCAAATTACTATACTAGATACGATTTAATGCAGATTGGCCGTCACGTACTTGTCATGATATTCATCGAATTTCGAGATGATTTTGATTTTTTGCCTTTTAATACCAGAACATATCTAACAACCTTGAGCGGTATGGGTAAACTTTTGGAGAACCGAATATAAATGGGGGGAAAAATATGTTAAATAATACGATAAGAAACGCGAAGCCAAAATGCTATAAGCTTTGTTGTTAGTATTTAGTTAAGGTGATTTCCTTAAATAAATAAAAAACTTAAAACAATGGGTAGCCGCCACTTGAAGGTTCGTTCTGTTAGTTACAATTGTAACAACTGAAAACACAACAATTAGTAAAAAATCATGAATGAGCGTGGTTATGAGCGGCCAACCCTGGCGTTTCGAGAAACAACAGTTTATTAGCCCAAAATTTGTATTGTTAAAGGAGGATATTTTTACTTTATAGACCAAATTATTAATTTTGACCAAATTTTTGAGATTAGCGATGAATACTACAACAACTCACCCTGATGCTGGTCATGTTTCCCTCTCTTTTTTCCTCCCTCTCCTCCTCCTCCTCCTCCGACGATGACGTCCTCATCCTCCTCCTCTTCATCCTCATCTCCCGCCTCACCACCATCATCATCATCATTATCGTCAACATCGTTATCTTGGTTATCGTTGTTGTTGTTATTATTATTAGTAGCACTACCACTACCACTACCACCACCGTCCCACTTGGTGTTGAGCCCGAGGAGTCCCTCGATTGCGAAATTGTTCGAAGACGTACTAGTTGTTGAAGACGCCTGCTGATGATGGGATTGCTGTGACGACCGTGACGCCGCTGATGATGTGGAGTGGTGGTGGTGATTATGCGTCTGTTGCTGCTGCTGTTTGGAGCCGCCGCCGCCACCTCCGACGACACCAGCCCCTGCTCCTCCGTCCATTATAATCATTTTTATATTTCTTTATCGTGGAAGAGAAAGAGATAATATTCCTCCTCGGTCACTTTATTTACTTCTTTTCTCTCTCTTCTCTCTCGATCACTCGTTTTCACTTCGAGGGGCAATGTGAGAAAACAAAAAAAAAAACACACGTCTCTTCTTGATACACACACACACACGATATATATCACAGGGTGAAATGAAATATTCACTGGGAACACGACATATATATAGCTCTAGGTCACTTGCACGACACAAATCATGATGACATCATATGAGGTCGTTGCTAATGGCAACAGCAACCACCAAATATGTACACACTTGACATAAAATACACTTTTGTTGTTGTCGTCGTCGTTCTAACTTATCTTCACCACACTACTCACACGATTATTGGAAACAAAATTTTTTATATCATGGTTTTATTTTTAAATTCTTTTTTTTTTTAATATCTGAAAGATGAACTACACGAATTTATTATAATATATCACGAGTGGTTGTTGGCCACCGTCCCTGTCGCCGGTAAAAGTCAGTAACGTAATCCTCACAAAGTAAACTGCTTATGGCCACTTTGTCCTTTGAATGCTCGTTGTTAGTTGTTAATAACGTAGTAGTAGCAATAAGCAACATTTGTTTGCTTGCACACTGCATAATATTGGTTTGAACTTGGGCTCCCACAGTTTCTTCAAATATATTTATATTAAAAGATTATTAATATTATACACGTTATTGCGTAAAAAGAAAAAGAATATTAATCGGGACGATGATCAATCTTCACCACCTCGAACTTTCTCTCCAGTAACGCTTTAATTGAGAATTTAAGGTGATATTATATATATCTTTCCTTCTTTTTTAAAAAAAAAACAAATCGTACACACTTTGACTTTGAGGTCACGTTTTTTTGGGGAAACAACCTTTGTAACAACTGATGAGATGAATGAGCTAGAGTATACTATTTTAGTATAGTAATTTTTTTACTTTCATTCAGATTAATATTTTTTTTGCGGTTTACCCCGGCATATTTGGTCATTTATATGTTAACTGATGATGATGATGTTGTTTAAAAGGTGCTACATAATATGAAGAAGCCGTGTTTAAAAAGAAAGATATTTTCACAACGAGGAGTATCACCACGAAAAAAATAAAAATTAGCACACGTCCAAATAAACTGCGTTCAAAAAATTGAAACTTTGAAAAAAAACACCACCTCCGACGTTTTGAGATTCACACACTCACGAAAGAGAGAGAGTTTTTCTTGATCTGAGCGTTTTTCATTCACACCACCACGACCACCTCGAAATAATTTCTTTTTAGAAAAAACAAGATATTTTTTTTAAAAAATTCTCGCCGTTATAGTTTTGTATAGAAGAAGATCAGTCTACTACGTCTCTGTCTCTCTCTCTTTCTTTATAGGAGCTTGTCCAGAAAAATAAAAAATTAACGTGAACGAGATAATTATTATTATTAGTAGTATGTTTTTGTCTCCGTCATCATCGTCGTTTTCGAGCTCCTCACCGCCCGTGCCTTCGGTATGTACTGGTGCGTGCGTGTGTGCCTCTCTGGTGGTGCTGGTGGTGAAGAGGAGAGAGAGAGAGCAGAGGAAAACGAAAAGTGAAGAAGACGATGAAAATAACGGGCATAATATTTTCAACATTTATTTGAGAGCAAGCATACACTGAGAGAGAGAGAGACACGAGCGAGAGATATAGAGTTTATAAGGATTTAGTGAGATACTCACTCACTCACTCACTCTCGCAGGCAGAGAGAGAGCTTTTTCGTTTGGGCTTTCGTTTTGAGAGTTTTTGAGAGAAAAAAAAATAATTCTTTTTGCTTCTTCTTCTTACCCCCTTCCCGAACAAACTCACTTTTTCTGTTGGTGATGATGGTGATGATGCTCTTATTCTCTTCTGTTCTGTGAGTGGTAGTTGGTAGTAATACGTAAATTTTTAAGAGAGAGAGAGAGATCGAGAGAGATTACATAATGAGATTTTGTTACTAGAGAGAGAGAGAGAGTTAGTGATTATGTTATTATTATTATGTGATTATTATCATCATCGTTATTATTACTACGCATTTTGTCACACACACACATACAAAGTCGTGTTGTCGTTGTAAAAAAAGATTCCCCATCCAACTGCTATGAACTGAAATGAGTTTGATTTTTTTTGGGGGTAATAAATAAGAATGATTTTTTAAATGATGCGAATTCTAAATTCAAGAGGAATGAGAAGACGAATCTTTAAACGTTCTGTTTTAAAACGAACCTCCTTTTTAAAAGGTCATTTGTCGAAGTTACAAATAACTAAAAGTTTTGTTTATCTCCTTACTTTAAATGACAAAATCTATGCGTACGTACGTACGGGAAAGTCACTCTTATTTCTTACCAACTATGGCGAGTTCCCGGTTGTCAGTTAATCTTAATATTTAAAAAAAAGATAAAAAAAACGGCTAAAAATTATGTTTCTTACTACGACTATCATCACTGACGACTTGGTGCAGAGTTATATTTTCCTTATATATTGAAATCTTACTATATACATTTTACTGATTCAAATTCGTCAATTTTTATATGACTTTATGGCTTCCACTTGTAGTGTAATAAAACAACAACAACAACAACAAAACCGGTCAGCATAATAAATATTATCTCATCATTTCTTTTAAAGAAATCGATTTGAAACAACAACAACAACAACAAAAATGAAGAAAAACAAACTTTACTTCTTTAAATATTTTTAAAACGTATTTATAGTATAGAAAAATACGGTATATTAAAATAATAAATGTTGATCCGTTTTTTTAAAATAAATAAATTTTTCGAAACGTAAAAATAAATAGAAAAATTCTTATTATTTTTTTTTCTTTTCTCTTTTCATATATCCTGTCACTAACACATAATATGCTGAAGACCTTTGCAATTCCAAAACTAAAAAAATCTTTCATGATTTTGAGGATTTCTTTTTTTTCGTTCAAGACGGAGCCCACCACACTTTACTAATGTTATTGTTGTGAGGAATTACCTCGATAAGGAATTAGGAAGACGATGGAGTAGTACGATTTGATAGATCAGTTGCTTGGCCAGCGAGATCACCAGGTTTGACGCCGGATTTGATGATGGATTTCTGGCTCTGGAGCTACGTCTAGAGTTTATATGCAACCAAAACCGGCATGCTTGGTTGGTGGATTTGCAACTTGCCATCATCACTGCTTTTTTTTCGAAGAGTTGGACGGGCAAAATGATAATAGTCAGAGATGGCTTGTCAGGCGGCTTGTGTTTGTTACAAAATGGATTTCGGAATGTCCGGAAAATGGTGGTGGTGGTGGATACTTGACTTTCAATTTTTAAGCATAATGTTTTCAGGTGTAAACTTTAATTGGTTCCTATGTTTACTTAATATAAAAAGGCCTTTTTTAAAAAATGAATTGTTGTTATTTACTTGGAATACTTAAATGTAGCGTGAATTCTGGACATGGAGGTATACATCTCATTATTAGCACACGCAGCTTTTACTAGAATAATGTAGAACAAAAAAGAAAAGCTTTTTTTTTTTCTTCTCATGTCCCTGTTCTCTATGGGGCATCCTGGAACAAGAAACGGACGAAAACGAGGACAAATAACTATTTGATACGAAAATATTATTGTAGTAAGAAGTGGTGGATAGAATTGGCAGAAATATTGAGAAGAAAAAAAAAAACGTTTACGTTGTTACTGCGATTGAAAAGCAAATGATTGGAATTACTTTTTTGTCTTTTCACAAACAAACAAACAAAATTTCACTCTGTCTTTTTTTCTCTCGCTATTTCGCGACACCTTCTATACTGGAGAAGTCATTGTTTTTTGTTTGTTGCGGTTCCTCATAATATTTAAAAGGTCAATTCAAAGTTACTATTTACTTATTCTACGAAATGTTTTTAATATGAATAAAGGGGTTATTTTTTAATTGACCGAGGAATAAAATGGTCGTCGAGTTGTTACAATGAAAGTAAAGGGGAAAACTGAAAAATCAGGAAACATCATCGTCGTAAATTCCGCATACAATTATACAGGGTCTTTCATATATGTACCATAGACACTTACATAAAGGTACTTGAAAACGATGTAGCGATCTTTATGAAAGACCCTGTATGTATATATGCGAGTATATATAGCCATTTTGTTGACTATATGTCTGCAGTCAAATTTTTTTGTTTCTCCAGTCCTAAATGTCTACGACAGTCTACAACATTTTATTATAATAATCGAACAATCATCCAGTCGAAACAAAATCTTTTTAGACAAACATTACTTACCAGTTTCCAACACGTTTACTTAAACGCAAAAAAAAATATGTAAAATTGCGTTATATACCTTGTTTAAAATAATAATTTTATAGTACATAGTAATAAATTGTTATAATTTTATGTTTATTGCTTTTAAAAGAATTTTTCCTCTCATTAATAACGAGGAGGGTGTCTGTCGGCGATTATTAGTTGATTTAACCACTTTTTGTATTTAATACTATATAAGAAGAGACGTATATTGTCATTTTCCATTTTAGAGATGGAAACACAGGACATTTTTTTTACAATAAAAATGCAAAAGTTTATAGAGAGAAACGACAATAAAGTAAAAAAATAAAATAGAACGACATCATCACTATTGTTATTAATTCGTGTGCAGAAATTTACCAAGAAAGTGTATAAAAAAGTTAATAATAATAGTTTTTTAAAATAAATAAATAAATAAATTGAAATGATAATAACGATCTCTCTCTCTATTACATTAGTTGGACTTTTAAAAAATGTTCTTGCTTCTTTAAATGACAATAAAGGTGATATATTTGGTTCCAATTACTATGGGTCGTGTAATCTTTAGCATATTATTATCTTATAACGAAGTTTGTTTGTTTGTTTGTTTATTTTTTTTAAATTCAGATTATTTTATTACAGAGAAAACCGTGTTGTAATATCGATTTCGTTCCTGTAATAATAAATATACAGGGTGTCTTTCATAAAGATCGCTACATATATCATTTTCAAGTAACCTTTAAATATGTCTATGGTAATGTAACGATCTTTAGAAAAGAACCTGTATTTAAAAAAAAGAGAGATTTTTAGTGTGTGTGTGCAAAATCTTTTTAGTTTTATTAAGTAAGTAAACGAAGAAGAAGAAGAAGAAAGAAAGAAAAAAAAGAAGCAGAATAATATTCCTCATCACATCCGAGTTACACTCATCTCATCAACATATTATGAAAAAATCTTTTCGTCGTCGTCGTCGTCGTCGTCGTCGTGATCCTTCATCATCGTTGTTGTTGCCATCATCACCGACGGACGATATATTTATATCATGTTATTCAATTTCTCTATGCATATACTACTGCACTGTGAAGTCTGCTGCTCCCGCTGCTCTCTCTCTCTCTAATGAGGTGTTATTTTATTTTTTTTTATTTTTTCGGAGAACTGTGTGTGTGTCTACCACGTAAGTGTGAGTTAGTGAGAGAGGGAGAGAGAGAGAAAAAAAAGAGTCCGGGTAAAATAATGAGGAGGAAAAGAAATAACCCGGGTTTGTATGTGTGTGTGTGTGAGTGAGTTAGTGAAGCGGTGAAGGGAAAAAAAGGGAGAGAAAAAAAAATACATAACTGTGTGGAAAAAGAGTAAAAATGCATGTGGGTAGTTTGGTTATAACGCGTTATTATTATTATTATCCAGAGTTTTTTCTCTCTTTCTTCTCTCCCCGGGAGACAATGGTGATGATAATAATAAAGAGGGAAAAGAGAGAGAGAATCAAGCAGCAGCAGTAGCAGTAGCAGAAGCATCAGTTTTTTTTTCTTTCTTTCTTGTTGTGTTCCTCTCCCTTCCGTCCCGTTCCTGTTACCACGGAGAGAGGAACGAGACTGAGGAATAACGAGAGAGAAAAAAAAATCTCCTGCTTCTCCTGCTTCCTCTCTCTCATCTACTACGCGATTGGCTCCCAGAAAATCCCTAAACCCTGCCCACTTGCACAACCGTAGGCGTGCACCGTCCCCATGCTCCGTAGCTACGGTCTTTCCTCTGATTCGCTGCCGGGACGGGAAGTTGAGGAGGAGTCGGGGAACCGGAAAAAGGCGGGGCCATGGATACTACATACTTACACATGGATATATATATATATCTCTATATGACGACTTATCGGTACTACTGAGGATGATAACAATATATATATATGTGTGTTTTTTAAAAACTTTTCCTTTTTCTTAAGTGGAAAAAGGGGGGATGGATGGATAGAGAGAGAGAGAGAATAAAAACGACTGTCATTTCTCTCTCTCTCTCTCTCTCTCTCTCTGGTATGGCAGCAGATTTTGATTGATTAAAATGACATCGTGTGTGTGTGTGTTAAAGAGAGAGGTTTTAGTTAGTGGACTTCCATCGTGTGTGGTACTAGTGGGGGTCTCTCGTCGTCTTCTTTTTCTACACTCGCGTTTTCCTTCCCCTCAAACAAAAACAAAAATCTTTTTTTTCTCATTTTTCCGTATGCAATCATCTTTTTTTAAAAATTATTATGATGATTATGCATCAGTCAGTATGGTGGTGGCAAAGAGATTTGTAGTATTATGTCCAACGGGTTGTTATCGTTGTTATTCGTAATTCCACAGTATTGTAAAATATATCCAGATTTTAAAAAATTTTATTCGTTTTTTTTTCTATAGTAATAAATGTAACTTTTTTTGCTCCTTCTTCTTCGTTTGAGTTGTTTTAAAAATCAAATAAGATTTAAAAAAAAGAACATGATTGGGAGCAAGTAATCACGCAAGTAATCACGCAAGTATGGTTGACCGACCATTTTTGTAATGAATAGAGATTTATTTTTTTTACTACGACCTTTGACAGGTCAGGTGGCCATTGTTTTTACGGTTTTTAGAAATCACCTTAACTACCAGGGGCGGTACCATCGCCCTAGCTCACTTGTAGTATATAAATATAAATAATACACATGACATTTTTGTCTCGTCTTACTACATAAATAATATTTTTTTAAAGAAAGGAAAAAAAAACAACCTTTTTTTAAGCAAGCGGAATAGCGAACGATTGGATCCAAATCAATAAATCAAAGAACTGTCGTCTAAAAGTAGATTATGCATCAGTCAGTGTGGTGGTGGCAAATTATCGTTGTTGTTCGTAATTCCATAATAGTATTGTAAAATATATCTAGTTTTTTTAAAAATTATTCGTTTTTATCATAGTAATACTACATAAATAATATTTAAAGAAAGAAAAAAAAAAAACTTTTTTAAGCAAGCGGAGAATGAGCGAACGATTTGATCCAAATGAAATCAAAGAACTGTCTAGAGAAGTAGATAGACATGAATGGGAAATTGAAATCACTACCTGTATTAAATACAACCAAAGTCTGGCTGGAAAGACCGCTCGCTACCTCTGCAAATATAATGTATTGTGACTAAATTGGGAAATTCGATGACGACATCAGAATAAACTATGTATCGTGGTAAATCTGCGAATTTGGGTAATAAATATATTGATAGTATATCCAGAGACAAACTCGTTGTACGTTGTAATACAGGGAGTACCTAAACTGATATATATATCAGAGGTGTGATAAAATCTGATAAAATCACTACTAATACTAATAATAATTAAACGCTGTAAGGTTATAAGTATCTATTGTATGCAACTTATATGTTAAATGGTGGAGGTGTTGAGTGCCTCTAGTCCTCATCATCATCATAATCATCATCAATTGCAAATAAAATTCCGATGTACAAAAAAAAGAGAAGAGAAATTGAATTTTTAACAAATAAAAAATCGAAAACCCGTGGTGTTGAATGAGTGTCAGTGTGTGAGATTTAACGAGTTATATTATATAAAAGCAGGAGCAGACGGGGCTGGTGTCAATTATATATATATAAAAATTAAATAACATCCTGTAAAACTTAATAATATCGACGTGGTGGAAATTAAACAAAATAAAAATCTTCTTTATCAATCATCATACCCTCACTGCACGCACGTGTACTCATGGTCTCGACTGCAGCTGTAATCTGCAATTTCTATATATATTGATTGTTACTGTATACTGTATATATATTCAAATACTGATTGTGAGATTTTCTATTTTACTACATGATACTACTACTACCGGCATTATGCCTGTCCATGGCCTTCTCTTGTAGTAATAAATAATAACTCTGGGGTATTTTCTCTGTTCGACGAGAGTTTTTTTTTTTTGTAATGCGTGGTAGTGGTGGGTAGTGAGTATAACGATGCACGACGACGAGAGTGTGTGTGGTGGTGGACCTTTTTTTTTTTTAAATATTTCGTAGCTCATACCCGCTTGATAGTGGGTAAAAGGGACCGGGTGTGAGAGAAAACGAGAAACGTGTCCCGGGACGCATTCTTTGAACGTGAGTTAGGGAGCGAGCGAGTGAGTGAGCGACTGACTGAGTGAATATTGCGGATGGAATCTCTGTGAATCATCATCATAAACGATATTATATGCGTGGTGGTGGTGTATTTTTAATGATCTATTTAGAGTCTCCGAGCAAATTGGCAACAGAAAAAAAAAAATATGTAACAGGCGCGCTGGCACGGTCACGATTCACGAACACGGTCGTTGTATATATCATCTACAAAACGTGGTGGTAGTTACGTGTACAAGAAAAGAATACAAAATGATGAGAATGAGAGAAAGTATCGTGATCGTTGAAGAAACGTACATTATGTACTTGTAATATATTTCTTTTCTATAAAAAACCTTATAAATACATATAAATATTTCTTGTATTTTCGGGTAAGAGCAAAACGTGTAGCGGGTTTATTTATATTAGCCGTTAAATACTTTCTTTTTTTCTTTTTTTCTTTTTTTTCTTCAAATAACAATAATTAAATAGTATCAATTAAAATCTTTATTATACTACTGAAACAGAGTTGAAGTCTTAAGGGAGTAGATCAATGTAGCGTGATTTCTGGAGCAGACGGTATATATATATCTTTATACTAACAGAGTAAAGGGAGGCTTCATGCAGGGGAATAAGGAACCCAAAAAAAAATTTTTTTAGGAACGATATAATTAATTACAATTATTTATAACTTATTATATGAGAGCAGTTACCACGTAATTGTATTTTTTTTTACTACGATGAGCTTTTTGACAGGACAGGTTGCCACTGGCCATACAGTTGGCCATTTTGTTTTGAGGTTTTTTAGAAAAATTACATTAACTACGGTTAACGTAGTAAGGCCTCGCGTTCCTTTTTGTTTTATATATTTATATATATATTCTTCTGAAATTAAATTTAAGTTAAATTTGTAGTAAACGCGAATAACATAATTTTTAAAACTTTTTGCTTTGGTATGCGAAAATATAATATATGTAACCCAGATTAACTTTTCACCGTTATCGTATATTCAATTTGCCTGAGCAATTAAACCATTGTAATCGTAATTTTATTGTTGTCAAAGCTGTTTGTGGAAGTCATGGATAGAAATAGTTTAGCGTGCTCCACAATACTTCCACAATCTGACGACACATTCTCAATTTACTGCGGGTTTTCCTTTCCTAATATTCTACTGATTTTTAACGGTGTCCGCCGGTGGCCCTTTCTTGTACAAAAAAAACTTTTTTTTTCTTCTTCTCTTGACAGACAATGAAAAAGTTCTAGAAAATGTTCCTTAAATTAATTACTTTCCACTTGCAGATTATTATTATTATTATTATTATTAAACGAGACGACAGAAGAGACGATGTAAAAGACCTCCCGCAAAGCAGGCGACACACGTCACCGCCACCACAACCACGGTATATAGTATTTTAATGAACATCACACGTTTGATTCAAAAGTGTTATAAAACGAGTCGGTGTACTCGGTATCGTTGTGCGTTATGAAGGACTCGGGTAGTGTGGGACGACGACGACGACGGGACTGTGAGAGATCATTAATACCACCACCACGATCCCCCTCGACCGACCGACCGACCGACTCACTCACAAAAATGCATAATAATATCGCATTATATTAAAGGAAAAATACTAAATCCCTCTCTGAATACCAATTAACACGTACGATGATGTCGTGATTAGTGATTAGTATTAATACATATCGGGTACCCAAATGTAATTGAATGCAATAACCAAATTGTTTCTAACAAGGATTGCTATATGTATATCGATTACTTTTGGGACCCAGACATATAGTTATTAGACCCATTTGATTATTTAAAAGAATACTTATTTTTTTTGGACCCGGTATGTACAGCATGTCTCACGAAAGATGTCCCACCATTTTTAAATGGCACTTAAAACTTGCTTTATTTTTCAAGTTTACCGTAGAAACATCAACAATTCACATTTACACATACTCAAAAACAATTTCTCATTAATTAAAGCTAACGCCAACACAATAACTCAAGTGAACTTAAAATTCAAACTCCACGTTCTGAGCAGCGTTAAGGACAGACCGGTGAACGTGACCCCCATTATTCTCGGCACAAAGACGAAAACGCTTCGAGACACTTCTGCAAGCATTCTCCAGTTCTGCACGTGGAAGTTGGTGAAAGGCTTCGACAATTTGGTTTTGCAGTCCAAAGAGTGAGGTCGGTGGTTCTTGGTAAACGATGTCTTTTACTCTTCCCCATAAGTAAAAGTCAGGTGGAGCCAAATCACAGCTTCTTGGAGGCCAGCAAAACTCCTCAGTTGTCGCCCCACGACCAATCCAACGATGAGGAAGATTTTCATTTAAACATTGACGCACTTGATTTGCAAAATGGGGTGGTGCGCCATCTTGCTGGTAAATGCTGCCAGGCTGTCTTTCAAGCTTCGGTATGACTTTTTCCTCGAGTAACTGAAGGTAGTTCTGTGAAGTAACAGTGCAAGGTCTAAATCGTGGGCCGAAGGCTGGTTGGTTATCAACTGTTTCCGCTTGAAAAAAGAAGTGTGGACCAATCAATTCCGTGGAAGAGAAGGCCGCCCACACCGTGATACCAGGGCTTCGCATGGAGCGTTCAGCTACAGACAATGGATTCCGTCTTGACCAGGTCACATCCGAGTGTCGATTTACAGATCCATCCAGTTTAAAAGTGCTTTCATCGCTCCAACAGATTTTATCAATTAAATCTGGATCACGCTCGAATTTGGCATTCCAGACCTCGCAGAACCGGCGTCTAATTTTTAATTGCCAATTGTTTAAAGAGCTTCAGGTGAAGGTGAAGAAAGTTAATTTTGCCACTTGTTACCTTTTCGGCTTATCGGTTTCAAGCAACGCTTGAACTCCTTGAGCAACGTACGGTTTCATTTTCAGATCTTCTCTTAAAATGCGATGAACAGTGGCACGGGTTTTACCAAGGGCTTTACTTATGGTTCGAATGGAGGATTTAGGATTATTTTCCAAATGAATTTCAACCTCTTCCACGTTCCATCTCGCTCTTGCTGGTTTCAATTTTTCCGTCTTTGTTCTTGCTACTGTCCCTGTCTCTTCAAATTTTGAAATTACTCTTCGGATTGTTTTTTTTGAAGGGCACTTTGATGGAAGTTCCCAGTTTCGAACAACAAGCTCGACACTTTCATTAAATCTGTAAAACTGCTTTACAATGAAGATTTTCTCTTCAGCAGTAAACAAGTGATAAGGTTCCATGATCAAATGTAACAAAAACAAGCAAGCATGGGCTGGCATTTCAGTGAAAGTTGCTTTTTTGAAAATCCCGTTTCAAGATAACGGAAATTTTCGGTTAAACAAAATTAATTTTGTGGATTTTGGTTATTTAACAATGATAGTTACTCGTGTTGCTAAGTTATTTAATGTATTTAAAGCACCATTTAAAAACGGTGGGACATCTTTCGTGAGACATGCTGTAGTTGCGCACCGTGAAGTAGGACTCTTCAGTTGTGGTTCACTAGCATTGCTTTATAAGCCTTAATAATTCATTATTATTACGCTCTACCCGGCAACATTAATTAATTAATTAGACGAAG
>VYYJ01003663.1:0-15851 GCA_021029165.1 Cyphoderus albinus
CTGAGCGAGTTGGTCTTGAGGAATTGTACTTTTGCAATGCTAGATTGTGTGCGTTCTGTTATCTTGCGCAGCTAATTCTACTTAAGTTACATTTTACATTAGAAGCGCTCTTCAAATGTCGAACGCTCTAATCTTAATTAATGCTCCTTATTTACATTTGTCAAACACGGTTTGAATCCAGATTCATTTGACACAAAAGTCAGCCATAAGTATTTAGAAGATATTTATCGTGATGCAAACATTTCTGATTTCAGATGAACAATAAATGCATAGTAGCAGAAACGCAACACACTTCAAAAATGCAATAATGTAAGTTGCGGTCTCATTTAAATATATAGTACATGACAGGTAAATAAATTCAAAACTTATGATAACTCAAGTTAAAGAGGAAATATATTTCAACATTTAAAACAAACATTAATTTTAGTTCACGAAAAAGAATTTGTGTTTTATGTTTAGTGTTAGGATCAAATTACAGTAATTTAACAAATTTTCAAATTGTAATTTTTTTTGTAAGGTTGTAAGTTGTAATCAATATTGAAAGTCTTCACGCTCTATTATTGAAGTAAATATGTACCCACTTGTACAAATGACTTTTAAGGCTTCTTGACTTCTCGGATACATTTTGTTTTGGCAAACTCGAAATCAGTAGTTGTGAATACCATGATCGGTAAAATGTCTAAATAAGGATGGTTAAAGTAATAACAACATACAGCTTTATATGATTGCAAAAACTAAATTTTTAAATTTTCCAAATTATGATATTATGAAATATGATGTTTTACTTGATTTCAGTCCCCGCCTCATACGAAAGTAGCACGTGTTTTCCAACAAGATTCCGTCACTGTCGCAAATAAGTGGATATCTGATTTTTGGACAACCTGGAAATCGTGTAACAGGAGGTGTTTCTTCAACTGCTAGTTCCTTCAATATGACTTGACGAGTTTCTTCGTGCTGTCACGGAAAAAAAATCAAATGTAAAATCGGTTTACGAATAAACAATCAAGAGGATATTTGTCGAACTTCTTTGCAAATTTTTATTCTTCTCACTTTTGTGTCCCAGTAAATAATACTGTTTCTGTATGTTTTCATCAACTCTTGGCTTTTTGTGGACAGGTTGTCAGAAGAAACAGTTTTGTTGCCGGCTTCATTAGTCGCAACTGTCATTTTGCAATAAAGCACCAGTATAACAAAATATACTGGAGATGCGAGCTTTGCAGCCATTACAGACAAAGATATTGCGATAGTGTGATGAATCAAGAAATACAAAATGCTTTGAACATCCGCAAGGTAGATTAACTGATAAATTTTGCTACTAAATTGATTTGAATTTGTAACAATCATATATATATACCCTAAAATACATTATGATTTGGTTAAACGATCTTGTAACACGTTTTCCAAGAATTATGACAGTGAACATTGTTACTTCTGATTCACGCTAAACATTGGTTAGTTCTCTCTCGGAATCGTCAAGAACTAAGTGTCGCCTTGTCAAGCGTTCGTTTTTGAGGTTATTTTACCTAGGGTAATTGCGTCTGTGTCTGCTGGATCAGTTAATATATATAATATATTAATTAACCTCTACGTATGTAATAACTAGACCATTTATGAATTAACACTTAAGAGTAATTATATGTTGCATCGTGTAAGGCACCAGTGACAAAGTAATACCAGAAAATGTTTCATGAATTATCGTGTCAAATAAAAGGACGTGCTATGTGGGATATTGTTTACTTCATTTTATTAAGAATGATGACATAATTAATGCTGAGATTAGTGAAATATGATTATAATTAATTGACGAAATATGGTAAACTTAAGCTAATACAGTAAATAGTACCAACTCTGTATAAAATTACAAGGGTTATATTTGCAAATCTAAGTTCTAGTGCAGCCGTCGCCACACGAAGAAATGGAAATGAGACATTGACAATTGAACGAGTCAATGAAAAGTGCGTATAGATTCGAGTTACAATACCTAATTTGACTTCAAGTGGACCAGAATAACTTTGGCAATATTTAGTATAGCATGTACTTGGGGTAATGTAATCAACGCGATTTCAGAGGAAAAATGGGTTGATGAGTAAAGAAAGATTTCAAGGTTAAAGTAATAGGTGTGGAAGTAAGTGGAGAATTTTGAGACATTTGTTTTTCATGTTTCGTCGCTTCAATGTAATAAATGTATCTAAATCTGTGACTGTGAAAAGAGAGTGGTCATGCAATTTAAGAATTGTAAACTATTCTACAAATAAAGTCCAGCCCTGATAAATTGAAAACTTGATGTTTCATTTTCTCCTGGTAAAATATGCGCAATTTTTATTGTCAAATTAATGATTAAATGGAGTTAGAGAAAAACAAAGGATGTAAGCCAGTCACCTATACAATAAGGTTGTCGTGCTTTGATAAATTGAAAGTGGTGACAATCATGTTTTCCAACTGTGAAACTAAAACATCCTTTTCGTGGTTACTACAATTTATATCAGTATTAGATTCTTACGATTAGAGATGCCTTGAATCAAGGTCCCGGAGCAGTGAATTTCATGATATTTAAAATGTTCCTTCCAAAATTCAATTTCTCAAACTTACAGAAACGAATTGCTTGCTGCGTACGTACATTATTTTCAGCAAAAACTATCTGAATCAGAAGACAAATTTCTATATATAACCTTGCTCATCTTTACTTTGTTTGTACCTTATGAAATATACTACTAGGTTTAGATGGCTCAGTTGGAGGCGGCTCTAAAACACGAACTGAACTTTCATCTGGCCCTGGCTTCCTAATTAAGACGTACAACAGAGTTTTTTGTTCGGGAGGATTTGGAAGAATAATTTGAGTTTGTTTATTCGGAGTTGTTGGCGCAGCTTTGATGAAAATTATGTTAATATGTTTTTCGGGTTGAGCAGGCTTGGGGTGGACAAAGGTAACTTTGTCCTCAAGCTCCATTTCCTTTGGAGCAATGTGAACAGAAATATGTTTATGAACAAGTCCCCCATGATGGTAATGGGGGTAATAATGGTGTTCAGAAGACGCCGGTAGCTGAAGAGGTGGTCCTGATTCACCTGAAGGTGCCACCACTGGTGGCGGTTCCATTCTAGTTGGAAGAGGCTGATATTCGATGCTATGTGGGTCTGCATTCTCAGGAAAAATAGCGTCACTATCGATGTCACTATTTCCATGTTCCCGAGAGAAGATTGGAGAAAAATTTGGTTTAGGTAGATTCAATCTAGAATTCGTAGGAACGGAATAGGATTGCACTGGGGCTTCGACAAATTGATCAATTATAGTTCCTGGAATTGCTGTGAATTTTTGAGTCCTCAGATGGTACTGTCCAAATTTTGGCTGTTCTTCATGTTGCTGCAAAAGAACCTCTGATGTACTCATCACCAAAAGCGATAACCCAATCTGAAAGAAAATTTATTATTTGAAAAGTGGAAAATCTCAATATGTATTATAATACATTTTCGGGTTTATTAAAAAACGTACACAGAAACGCCGAAATGAAATTAGCAATTTCATTTTGTCTTTCTTTTGGTTTTTAATTAAATGTTTCCACTGAACGCTCTACACATTGAATAAAAATTGTCAGAAGAGGTAATGCGTATATATAACGAAAGTGATTTCCTTATTTGTTTTGAGTTACCAGGCCTGTTATCTGACAGCTTTTTAAAGGGTTTCTTTTAACAATTGATATGCACAGGTAACAGCATTGAACATGATCAGACAAAATCATTCATGTTTGTGCATTAACAACACTTCTTACAATCGTGATAAACCGACCTCTTCCCATTATCAGGCACTGCTAGATTTGACAGTGTGGATTGAAATATCAAGAGTTGTCAAAGTACACTTTTGTGTCACCGCTTCCTTCCATTTCATTTCGGAGCTGTACTTATTTTGTTTGTATTTGTTCGTTATTCAATCAAACTCTTGGGATTGGATTAGAGAATTCAATTTATTTATGTCACTAAGAAATTACTGATATCAAATGCATCTTAATTTAGACGAGTGTTGCAAAAAAATATTTTGACGATGCATATGAGGTCCATTCAAGACTAATTAAGGCTAAGTTATAAACACTCATGTATAACTTCCGAATTTATACACGACGAAGGCATATTGTACATAATCATATCAAAAGCATTCACATGTGCAAGTATTTTTTAAAGGAATAGTAATTGATATTCAATACATGACAGAGCTTCTAATCAAAGTAGGGAAAATTGTTTTTTGTGTGTTGATGATTTGCTGTTTTTTAATTGCAAACATGCATTTGTTGTTTGAATAATTTGTATGATATGATAAAAAATCGGCATTACATCGTTCTCCGATTCTTACTCTACGGACATATGGGTAAAGTGAGTCTGAGATTTTGAAGATCATAATTATTGAACATGCTAATTTTTTCATCTCTGCAATATACTTTTGATAACACTTAAGTAAAGATTATAGAACTGGTTTATGCTTTTACTCGTGTTTCAATCTCCTTTGTCGACATCATCAACATCTGTTAGCCGTTATTTTTTGTGATATTATGTTCATTTTGTTATTCATTGATTGTGCAAGACGATAGTTAGCTTAGCTGAATGAAAAGTCTACTGAGCAGGTTCCATTCTTTGATGCATTAGTGATCGCCAATTTACATTTAATGCAAATCTTTCTTTCGGCAGCGTAATATAATAAAGGGTGTTCCAGATATAAGTACCCAATTCCATGGTTACTTCCATTTAAATTACAGAAACGATAGGTACTTTGAATAGGTCATTTTGATTAATATGATTAGTGAATACCCAATGCCTACTTTTCATAACGTTATAACTTGCTGTGGTAATACCATAATATATGTCTTAATATATGTAGCAAGAAGGGCGTGCCAAAGATATCCAAAGGATTTTTTAAACCAGTAGTGCTGAACTTCTAACAATGATTTCTAAATTTCTTAATCTGAATGTTTTATCTATTTTCAAATTTTATTGATAACAAATACAAACTTTAATCATACATAACAATTAACGACTTTACAAACAAAAAATGCTTAAAAATTAAAATATTTTTACAACAACGATGTAAAGTATGGCTATCAATAGTATCAATAAAGTCCATTTCCTGAACAGTAGGACTCAGGAAAGAACGCCAATTCCATCCCCTCTTGAACTCCTGTAATTGGAGTTATGTTTTGAAATAAACACCTCTCGTGGTTCTGTAGTAGTTTGTTGTACCACTCTCCAGCATAACTTAACTTAAATCAACCCCTATGAGTGAATGCGTAATTTTCCTAAATGTAAATAAGTATTATTAATATAAGGAGTAGGATCCGACTTCGATTAAAGAAGCGGTTGTTTTTACTTGCATACCTAACATACAAAATACATTAAGCGCATCAGTTTTTCATCAACTACGCATTTCTCATACTTCACGAAACAATGTTTTCAGTTAAAAATCAACAACTTCTCTTCTTGCAGTTTATTACCACTAAACATGACAAAAAACTGTCAACGCAAAAAAATGTCTAGCGCTGTGAAACAATTTTCATTTTTTCTAATGGAAATTGCGTGTTATTGTGCGTTGTTCCTTCATCAAATCATTGCCTTTTCAAACCCATGCATTCTCTCTTCGCACAAAATACTGACTTCCTTACCAAAGTACAAAAACTGTAAAAATTAAACAAAATATTCACATCAAATCACAATTTTACCCAAAATCAGAGCAATCTTACTTTTATGTCATGCTGATACGAACGAACAACTTTCTACATCAGCCAATGGTTTACTAATTTGTTATTTCCTCTTGATGAATATTACACATAAAGAAAGATACATCGCGTAAACTTTTCATACAAATAAACATTTATCTACTAACCATTCGGTTTTTAGCATTTTATAATCCGAAATTTAATCTCTAACTCGGTTTGAGCTGGACAAAATATACAAAAGGTATGAATTGGCTAAAAGTTAAAAATTATTTACCAGTGAGAAAATCTGTAATAAGGTTGAGGGGCATGCTGGAACGGAGAGTGTTTAATATGCCTATACTTTTTGGCTTCAGATCTTTTAAGCGCAAACCACAACGTGGCAGTGGCAGAAATAACCAGAACAACCCCCAATATAACAAGGGCTAGAATTACCGTTCCGGGGGACACACAGACACTGTTACCCACTGATCCATGCATGTCAGATGGAGGATTCATTTGATGACCGCTGCTATACATTGATTGCTGATCAGACGAAGCGGCAACAGAAGGCGCTGCAGAGGCGGCGCTATTACCACCGTTGCTGTCTCTAGAATATCTGTAGGATGATGCTTGTTCGGACGGAAATTGGCGACCGCTAATCTCGGACGGCGATGCTGGTGGAGGACTGTTTCCACCCGAAAGTGACGAGTAAGATCCAGAAGCCATTGGTGACATCCTTTCGTAATGAAGACCTCCTAAAAGATTCATTAACAAATGTATGAAGAAAAGGTTATTGTTAAACCCAGCATTTTTAAAACAAAATGTCAGATTTACTTCCGAGATCGTCCAATTCCGGTGCAATAACTTCGACGGAGTTCACTACTTCCGTAGAGTCAATCAGTACATCTGCAATTCTACCATATTTATCTCTCCATGAACCAAAGTGATTCAAAACACTGTCACAGGGTTCCTGAGGACAAGGTCCTTGACAGTAGGCGACAGCGCATTTGATATGCAAGTGATCCCGTTCTGGAAATTTAAATGCAGGGAATGTGGCAAAGTGGAGTGTAATTAAACGATTCCTGCTCTCAATCGGAAGCCTTCTTCTTCGTAAATTGGGTACTAAGCTCCGGTCGATAGAACACCCTGTAACGTAAAATGAACAGTATTAAAATGCAACAGGATAATCCGAAGAAGAGTCTAAAGAGTTGGTTTGCGCGAGAAGGTCATAACTAGGAATAAAAAATAAATTTTACCTGCAGAGTCTAAAATTTGTTGTGCACGACTCCCATCAAGAGTTGTGCGTGAACCATCATGAGCCGAACAGTTCACAATTCTAGCGTCGTATCCCCCTACAGAGATAAATTTGGTTAATTAACCTTATATAATGATATAATGGACTAAACTAAATCTGTTTTAGTCAAACTAAAATTCTAACGCAAGACTTTTGTTGAAATGACCAGAGTGACGTCCTCCCCCACTGAAACAGGAGACATTTTTCTGGATTTTGGGGAAGGATCTTTTCCTGCCAAGATTTCCATCCAAGCTTCGCCTATTCGAGAAGTGATTTTAGTTGACCCATATTTGCCCAAGTCACCAAGACTTCCCATTCTTCTTCCTTGACGGTTGGAGGTGATGACTTGTTCGTTACTAATACAGAAAAAGGAAACGTCTTGATTTGGGTGGAATCAATAGTGGCTACTAAAAAGTAATAGTAAACGTGTACTACCTAGTCAGAAAGTCTTCCACAGGTGACCTTTTTATTTCAGTGCAGCTAACCGAAATTTTTTCGTCGACAACTTGTTGTAAGAAAGCAGAGTACTGAATATACAAGGTTACCTCGTGGCGCAAATCATTCTCTAAATTCTGTTAAAAAATAGGACATTGAAAGTTAGCAACAATTAACAACATTTCAACTTTCAGCAACATTTTAATTTAGGTCATCAATTTACATCATCTAATGCAAGCATCTGAACACCACAGCTACCCAAAGGAAGCGAAAAAGTTATGTTATTGGAAGGCTCCTTGGCGTTATTGGCTCCACATTCCGCTTCGTCGGAATATCCCAAAGCATAAATCCTTCCTTTGAAAACATCATCGAAGTTTCCAGAAATTGTTATTTGCCGATCATCGCAAAAAGCTTCAATGGCTGGAGAGAAATACATTAATCATTATAAAATAAATGTGTTAATCTCAATGATGATATTTTATGAAAAGTAAAACTGCCAGTCAGTTTGAGTTCACATTTCACATACATGCATATTTCCGACCATCGGCTGCCTGGAGTAGAAACGGATGTCTTTCTCTTTCACCTGCTGTTATGTTATTTGTGGGCAACTCATCTCCGACTTTCTCTTTCTCTAGAGCTGCCTTCAAGATTGCGTACTCATCGTAATGGTCGTGTTCACTAACGTAATTCTGCTTTGGATCCACGTTCTCTTCATAAGAATTTGTGAATTGTACATTGCCAGGAATTGGTGTTGTGGACATTTTTTCCGGAGCGGAAGTAGAAGTCGACTCCGGCGATGATTGTCCAATTACATCATGTAGCCGTGTTAAAGTGTCTACTATGCTTTCCAAAGGTCCAGGCTCCTCTTCAGGAGTTACTATTGTATTCGTTGACGTCTCTGGGATTCTAGTTGTGGTGCTCGTATCCCCTACAGGGGTAGTGCTTGATAATTCTTCGGAGCTACTTCTGCTAGAATTGCGTATGATTTTGTATTCATGATTGCTATTAATTTTTTGTACGATGTAATTGGATGGAAGATGAGATCCTCTCGCTTGGTGGACTGCAGAGCTCAGTACCAGGAATAGAATGCAGGCCTTTTATAAAAAATATAAAAGCAACTTTCATTTAAAACAAATACTTCGTCCAGTATATAATTTTCTAACGGATACGTTTTGTGGGTGTAAAGTGTAACCTTTACCATGTCTTTCGACTTTTAATGATATTCAAATTGACGATATAATTTACGTGTTGTGTGGACTTTTTAAAACTATCAGTTACTTTTAGCTAACAAATAAGTAAAGGTACGGTAAAATGGAGTGCGAAAACAATTCAAAAAGGTATTTACGGTACTGTTGTAATAAAGCCTTACAAGTCCAGCTAGAGAAAAAATTTGAAGACATTTTACAATTTAGAATAAAATTGGAAACGGAAAGTTATTTACATGTGTTTAGCCTGGGAAATAAATAATCATTCCTAAGTACATAATACGCATTTCTTTATCATGACATGTGCAATTTACCCTTAGAAGATGCAATTCAGGATGTAGTATAATAATCAAATCTCGAAAAGAACAAACCGACTGTTATGAAAGATTGCATTGAAATTAACGATGTGTCCATGAAAAGTTACTCGAATCAATACAATTCCTACTTTCAGTACAAACCAATGTAAATTGATTTTTGAATCTTGTGGCATGGCAGAAGTTCCGTTTACATTTCAGTAATTACACAATTGTACTTAAACCCCTCAGAAGCTGGGACTTTTACAAAAAATAAATCGTGCTAACGCATAACGGTATATTTAAAGACATTCTTCCGTGCTTTTTGTTCTAAACTAAGAACATGTCGAGTATTCTATAAGAATAAAACTTTCACTGACAAATAAACTTAAATTACTGAAAGAATAGATATACTTTTGGAATGAAATGAAACAAAACACGGCTTTTCAGAACTGAATTGAAAACTAAATGAAAAAACTGTTGATTGTTTGTAAATAAGTTACACCTTGCAAAAGAACGGAACAATCACATTTTCCTGTTTCATCTGCACTATAATGGAATTACTTTTCTATGATTATTGTAATTTACTTTTTGCTTGTGAGAAAGACACAGCTCAAGAAAGGACAAAGAAAACTGCTATTTCGTTACTTTTTGTTTAATTTACCTGTATTTTGAACGAGACGTTCCTGAGACTGAATACTTTGTTGGTGTGATTGCTGCAATGAATTCCTGAGCTGCTACTGCGGCGACCGCGAGTTGCTTCATCTACGGAGGAAGTATCTCCATCTAATCTTCTTGTTGGCACGTTGCTAATGATGTGTTGGGGATGATGATTATGGTAAATCACTCTGCTTGAATTACATGTCTTCATACTGTTAAATTATGGGCAGCTACAGAGGAGCCAGCTTTTGTATAAACAAGGAGAAAACAACAATTTCAACAATATAAGTGCCACTTTGTTCGTTAGAATGTTCACTGTTGAACACACGTTGGTGGTGAAGAGTTAGATTTTTCTAGTCTTGTCCTTGTTACACGATATCAGGATGAGCAGGGCAAAGTGTAAGACGAATCTCTTGATGAAGTTTGATGATTTATAAGATTTCTTGAAATTTTCTTTAACAGAACCAAATTTAAGTCGTGTTGATTGGTTTTGTCAAACAGACCCGGCGGATCAAGTTATTTGCACCAGGATTGACACTGTGGGAAAGCAGAAATGTTCCTTCAGATACTGATGGTTTTATAATGCAAGTAGACAATAATTCACACAAACATTAATTACCTTCATTAGCAGATTCTTAAAAAATCGGATGTTGTTACAATGTCCTTTCCAAATGATTAGTTACATGTCTGAATATAAGGCAATAAAAAGTACGCGATTTGGTAATTGTAGAGTCTCATGTTGTAAAGTTTAGATTAGTGGTGTCATCGGATTAAGTTGGCCGTGCCGAGCGTACAGCTTATTTATTAAGATTTTCACTGGGTAATTTTATTAGACTATACAAATACGGTTAAGAATCATCCCGTCGAACATCTTGAACTTAAACAGTCTGAACGCCCTCTTCAAATCAATTTAAGTGGAACCTGAAAAAAAAGATATGAAATAACCCGATTAAATTTAACTTGTGCCGAAATATTTAATGAGGCCTCAATACTTAGTTCCAAATAAATTATTTAATCATGCTGGATTTGAATCTTGTGTTTATTCAACCTTACAGGTAATGAAGTTGGAATTTCAGATTTATTGTATGATTTTTTGATAAAATTTTTAATTGTACGTTATTAATTCAATGACCAAGAATGTGCGCTCTCAAAAATTGATGATTGAGAAAATTACTAACATATTTTAAACATAAACATTTTGTGGTCGCAATTCCCAACTTTATAGATAGTTCAAATATTTTTTCAACGTTTGGCGATTTAATGTATTTAAATATCTTTGTTCAACTAACAGATAACAGATTACATTCTTATAATATAAATGTAAAGGTTTTAACAAAAATCCAAGCAATTCCTTTATTTTATTTTAAGCATGCGCATGGTCCCGGCAAAAAAAGAACGAAGCTTTATAAACAATCCACGGACAATTACAAGTTTCAGTAGTACAATAATTACAAAGTGTAATTGTTTAAAGCATGCGTGAAGCCTTAATTGAGCAAATGTACTACATTACGTATAAAAATAATAAACTCCTGTTACATGATCTGTATGTATAGGTAAAAAATTAAAGGAATGCGACCGTCCACATCTTTTTATCTAGGAAAATTTATGGGAATTTTAATATTACTTAATGTTTAAAACACCTCTTTAAATTTTTCATAATACCATACCTTAAATCCTAATTCATCAATTTCGGGCTGTATTTTGGTTAGCTCTATGTTAGCTCTAATAGTATTAAATTCGTTTCGCATCTTAGCTTTAGTGGTCTAATAGTTTTTATAGATCTTCATATTTACTACCAAGAAACTATATATTAAAATACTTCTTGACCTGTGGAAATTTATTAACAACAATGGCATTTTTCAAAACTGTGTTAACATCCCTCGTGAAAGCAGCCGAGTAATGAGATTTTCACCGAAAAATTATTTAATTCCCTTCTAATAAACCAAATACAATACAACAAAGGAAATGTTATACCTTACCTCCTATTTAATATGCTGAGTAAAATTTTACTTCAGAAAAACTTGCTGTTGCAGCTCAGACATTTATTGTAGAACACTCTAAAACATGAGTTGTGATTGGAACTCATCAATTTAAAAGTTACCTAAACTGAAAACTAACTTTTCACCAGAGTAGTATTGTTGCTTTTCGCTTCAGATATCCTCATGCTCAGCGTTTTGAATCGATAGTTATCTTGTAGGTTTGATTTATCGAAAAACACATTCAAATCCGATATAGTCTTTTCAGCTTTATGCTTTTTTTGTATAGGTACACATGTAGGCTGAAATTGCTAGTAACAACTAACAACCTAATCAGTGAACAGTTCAATCGAGTATGGGATTGGAAAAATTCAAAATAATCATTGAGAAATTGTAAAGAAATATTGTATTTTGTATTCGGTAATCAGAACAAACAGTGACGGAAAACTCACAAAAGCTGGCGAATGATCGTATTGCCATTTGCCAAAGCAGCTACTCATTGTGGTCACTCTTCAGCTCAATCACATTATTTGTACGTGATGCGATTACGTTGGACAGCAGTTAGTTAATCGGTTCATGCGTTATTGAAATCGGAAATGCGTAGACTTCGTACATTTCAGGGTTTTGTCAATACCGCAACCATAACCATCTACAACTATTTGCGTTAAGGCTTCAATGTCAATGCTTTACCATATTTCAGTGTTTTTTCGCGAACCATCTCAATAGAGCATAACTTTTGCATATTTTTACAGCTAAAACAGATTGAGCTTTATAAACAACGGAAACTCATCATAATTTTACTACCGTACAATGAAATTTTCCTGTGGATAAACCTTCAATGTTCTGACACTGTTGCATATGAAAATTGTTGCAGTAAGCTATTCACTCCACATTCCTATTTATTTATTTCAATGACTTAAAATGTATGGTATCGTGCACGCGTTTACTAAATAAATTACGTTGCATAACTTTATATTATCAAAATAAACGTGGTAAACATTTCGTTTATCAAATGAACTTCACATGGACATCGAAGTGCAAACGAGAAATACACGTAGCGAGCTAAATGATTGCGGATACTTAAAATGACGGAGCAAAGATGTTTTAAACATAGGTAACTCGTTACAAACTTTTGTTTCTTTACATATTGGTGAAGCTAAAGCAATGAAACTTTTTCTAAACAACAATTTATTTTTTCCTTTGCTGTAGAAGTGAACTGAGTGCAAACGGCACTTTCCGCGGAGAGTTACAGACATAAACACGCATCCGTCTGCTAGTGTTTCTGAAATTGTTTACCAAAAATATAACCGCTACATTTACTCATATACGCCCTCTGAAATATAGAAATAGAGAAGTAAAAATTGGTAAAACCTTTTCGATGTCTAGAATAGAAAAGGGAAATGATGTACTATGCATACCAAAACAAATGAAGATGCCTATCGTAAAACTAAAACAATCATCTAAATCATCAAAACCGAAATATGGTGTTTGAAAAACCAAGTACTTTTAATAAAACCCGAAGTAACTCGAAGTATACCTCCCTATATATTTGCATAAACGTCATCAGACTGCACAATGAAAGTTTTGAGGTTGCTGTGCGTAGAGAAAAATGTATACGTGTGGACACATGAAGAAAGGAAACAGTAATAATAATTTCTGAAATTATGCAATTTTTTATAATATAAAGAAACTAATTTTTACGAAGATAACTTCTATTATGGTGGCATAATAATAATGCTATCACCCAAACAGACTATTATTACGCATACGCTGTTATTGTTATTATTTCCGCATGCACTTCGCTTCACAACACCCAACGAATTCATCTAGCTTCCTTTTCAGTAGAATCTGTAAATAAGACAGGTAGTTTTTTTCGTTTTTGTTATGCGATTCTTCAACTTTGAAGTGTAAAGCAATTCCATGCATTTATAAACACAGGATCCAGGCTAAATGTGATAAAATGATTATTCTCGTTTTGAAGAACCCGATGTTTTCTCCACCACGACCGGTAAATATATTACATTATATTGCACGCAGCAGTCAAATGTTAAAGTGCTGGTAGTGTCACGAAAAGTTTTCCTATAGTAGGCAATTTTATCTCTTGAGCTGACTTCACCGTAAACATGAAGGAAGGTAATTTCGGACACCGTAAGTAAACTGATCCGCATCGTTGTTTGTTGAAGAAATAGATTGTCTTAATAAACTTATTCAAAAGCTACAGCTACCATGCACTCAGATGTATTTATTTTTCTGTATGACCCTTAAGAGTCACGTAAGAATCCAATAGCAAATCTACTGTAATAATGCAGGTTGAAAACGTCTCTAAAATTATTGGACCCTCCACTTCTTTCAACTTGCGGCCTGCTCAAAATTCAGAAGTTAATTTGAATATCAATTTTACGTATGCCATTATAATAAGAATTGGTATATTGAATTCTCTCGCAATAGCCGAAACATTCAAGAGCAGAATGCAATTTGTGGGACAGATGCTATAACTTTTCCTGTAAATTAGAATTTTCTCATATCTACACCCACGACCGTGCAAACAGTGCGTTGTTGTTAGAAGGCTGAGTGATTGATAAAGGATTTTTATGCCAGTTCTCTAGAACTAGTGCTAAAACTGCTTCGCGTACTTCTTTTGTATTATTAAGCTTTACTAAATTGCAAATTAGATTTTCCTCGCTTTTGTGACGGATGCGAGTGCGCCTATATAGCCTATCCCAGGAAAAAGCAAGTTTTCTGGGACACTCACTATGTTTGTACGGAAGCAGATATTGATATTATTTCTCAGTGGGAGCTATCGTTGATTATGTGATGTAGCTAATTTAATGCAGCTAGCCAATGTTTCAAAAGCGTAATTGTAAAGAAATTTTCTACATATAACAGGCATTACCTTAATAACTAATAACATCTTTCTTAGCAAGCAAAAGCAGCTTTTCTGTTTCTCAGTGCAATCTCAATCTTTTGTATAGACAAACGCCAAAAGAGGAAATGTAATCTTTCTTACGAAACAAAATACGCATTCTTACTCCGAACTCCGTGAAAAGGATTACAATTTTTGAATTAAAATGGGTGTCAGTACAACGAGGAAGATGAAACAGTCAACATCAAAAAATAAATTAGCAGTGCTATTCAGAGCAAAAGAATGGCCATGCGGAATTTTAACAATGACTCAGATCCCGCATTTCATCTCTTTTACACAAGTTCACGCTGATTGAAAGAACAGGAAACATTTTTTCACGCGCCACACTTAGAATCTACTGAACTACAAGAAGCTTAATTCGATTCTGTTATTTTCGAAACAAACGCGTTCATAAATACTGTTGCCTGAAATAGGACGTATCACTGAATTTTCAAATTGATTTCTGGTGTTAAGTTCATCACGTAGTTCTATGTACCAGGAAGACATCCGCCTTGGTAGGTAATTGGTGGTAGTTTGTAGTGAATGAGTATAGTTAACTACCTAATTCATGCTAATTGTCTAAATCACTGTTCACTCCAATACCTAAGGAAGTGATTGAAAGGTGTAAATTGGTTTTGTGGTTTATATTTTATTAAGCTGCATCAATTTAAAACCTGAAACTTCACGCCTTTCTAATATCCGATTTTAACAGTTTGGAGAAGGGACAAGTTGAAAACCCGGTTTATAAAAAGCTCATTGAATTGATTATAAAAGGTTATTTATAGCCCATTATAACTCGTCAGAATCAATTAATTTAGCAGTAACTCTGAGGGAGGGCATGCGTTACAGAAGGAATGCGTACAGGTTACAAACAGATTAATTTTTGCAAGAATTCCTAAATAAAAATAACGCGTGTCTGGTTTCGCTCACCCGACTCATCGTTTAGCGGATATTGATGATGCAAATTCTGCAGTAATGCTGATGGTATGATAAAACTTAGCTGTACAGTGTTTCATCTTCTTCAGCCCCTGTTCACTCAAAGTGGAATTACATAAGAAAAGAACAAGACAACGGGATCAATTTACCCTTATCATCGTTTTATCGTCATCATCAACAATGCTACACATGCCTTTCTATAGATACATGATTATTAAGCTGTAGTCTGCGTAGAAAGATACAAGCCCTTTTGCTGTCTTCTTTTACTCTCTAGTAACACAATGAAACGAATGATGACGAGGAAGATATGGGAAAAGTCTTTCATTAAACTGTTTTAAAGATCGAGCAAGACTAGGTTAGTCAGGTAAAGTAGTTTTTCATCTTCCTTTGACTTGGCATTATTACGGGAAATCTATATATCGGAACCAGTCATCAGACACCATAAAATCCCATTTCCTCTAAATGTATTGTTACGGTA
>VYYJ01003664.1:0-15849 GCA_021029165.1 Cyphoderus albinus
TATGTATTTAATTATCAATAGAGGCTGCTTAATATATAGAGAATATTGAGTAAATATAAATATTATATGATATGTACTATATAATCACTACAATAAAGTAAGGTACATTTAAAATAACGATCTAATTCTACTTGCTTAATTTTTTAACCCAATCCATCGGGAAAAGTGACGAGGAGATTGACGGAAAGTTGCATGGTCTGATCCAAAGCTCCCACCGCAATTGACCGTCCAAACGAAAAGAAAGGACCTGACCAGCACTCCAGCTGCTTACAGGAGCGATAAGTTAATTTAATTAGCTTTTTCGTTTTGAATGGTATTCCCCTTTTAAAATTATTTTGACTTAGGTGACATTGATAGCCTTTTGGGTATTTGTGGCACATCCCTCTCTCATTTGCCAACATCCACCATTTTTGGAGCGTTCTTATGCAGGCGAAGGAAACTCTTCCAGCTAGAGCCAACGGTGTTAACAATTCAAATCCGCACCGCATTCCACACAGAGGAAACATCACATTTGACTGTGGATCCACGTCCCACAGGAGAACTGTTCCATAGACGAGCATTGCAACAACAAAAATGCCTACAGCCGGAAAATACATTAAATAGTACTTAAAGAGTTTATTCGTCAGATTGAGTACAAGTTGGAGATGGCGGAACTCAGAAACAAATAGCTCCCATTTACCAAGACGGACGAATGTCTCAATTCTGTAATTAAATGAAAAACGACGAATTATCATTATTGAAATTCAGTACTAAATATTTGTCACAAAGCCAATTATTTACTAATGCTCGTGATAACATGATCATTCTAATTTTACTGACGTGACTTTCTCCATTTTCTCCAGCTCCACTTCCAGATAGGAGAGTCCGAGATATACGAAGGTCCAATTAAATGAGCAAATGTATTGCCACAACACAACTCTGTATACCTCGAACACAATAAATGGGAACCTTTCCACAAGTCGAATCGTGTCTGGAGAACTGTGACAGGGTAGAACCACTGAACTAATGAAGTTTGGAGCGCAAGGATTCTGGTACACAATTAATGCATGAACTTCCGGATTTGTGTAGAGAAGAAATAAGGTGAAGTACATATGTCGAGAAAACGATCTGCTAAGTTTCTTCGTGATCTTACTCAAGTCTGGCAAGTCAATACCTGGAAGTATCACATTTTTATGATTTTTCAACAATATAGGATCACTATATATCTACTTGAAATATTTTTAATACGAAGTATTTACCTGTATCAGTTGTAGTGGGAAAGCTGTTGGTCAGTATCCTGTTAGCAAAGTTCATCACTTCCTCCGTATACATGTGAAGTGTCAACGCTCCCACAAAAGTGGTAACATTCGAAATGGCCCACAGACCAGCCAAAAGAGAGAATTCTCCGTATACCACATACGTCTGGATCATTCGCAGCCACATGAAGGGCACGATCGTGTACGTGATAAGATGCTGGAAATTGAAAACCGTCATATGAGAATCATTTGATATAACCAATTTTCCATTTTTCTTATCCCATTGGTAGGGAATGAATCTGAAGAAAATTCCGAAGTGGAGCATTCCTTGAAGTCCTCGGTGAGCTCCAGGAGAAAGCATCGCGTTTTTTCTTTTTTTCTCTAGTTTATTGTTAAATACCAAAGCAAGCCACAGAAACAGAAATGGGGCAAGCTGTTTCAAAAGTCTTTAATCTTCTTTACTTTAAAGTTTGCATGTCGGGTGAAAAGTCAAAAGGTGCAAGCAGTTAGCACTTAACTACTCACATAACCATTCGGCCAAGTCTATTTATCCAAAAACACACCTTCACAATCTAAAGGTTGCACTACTTGCACTCACTGAATAAACAAGTAGACTAGCTTTTTTCATGTACAAATGCCTTTAATAATGTGTACATAATAATAGACAAGGATAAGAAGACAAAGGCATTCATTGAATAATTGGCCCAGAAAAGCCCACAAATTAAGCTGTTTTCTTAATAGATAATACAATGTGAAATGAAAGACAAAATTTTGTGCAGCAACATTCATGGCGTACCAAGGCTCTAACAGAACGGGCCTGACTGAAGGTTTATAATAATATGGAAGCCATTACTGCTAATCTTGCATATGTAGATTTTATAATCTGGACGGAGCAGCAAAATAGTATAAATTTGACAGCTGTCATAACGGGTTTGACCACATAGTGTGTGTGACATTTCGAATTTCCGAAGCAAAATTGTCTAGTAAGCTCCAGAATCGGAAGAAAAAGCGCAGAACATTCAACATAACATTCATTCATTCAAAACGTTTCTTCGTTTGTGTGCTCTGACAAAATTATGCAGCGCCTGGCAAGCCTGTTGGAAATGGCCCAATGAATTTTTCAGAAAGACATTTGGAATCTTGAGATAATAATTGGATGGCGTGCTTGGACAAAATAATATGCTTCAGACTTCAGACATAATTAATCAAAGTGAACAGTTATTATTTCCAACTTTGTACATTATTCCACTTTCTACTTCGTTTTATTGCCGTTAATTTACTCTCTCCACACAGCCGGTTTAAAGTGGATATATAATGATCTTATAATTATGCTATCGCTCGCGAAATAGATAATTAGTAAGTATTTAGGTTTTTCGATTAAAATGGCCCACAAAATTACCATCACCCGGCTTGTTTCTAAGTTCTTAGTTAATTAATGCTAATAAATTTAATCAGCCATTCAAGAATACATTTAAAGTTTTATTTCATTTTTATTTTATTTTCAATGTTAAGTTCATCCAAGTAAAAATATTACATTTTTACATAATACAATCATATTATTAAACATCATATATTTGACTCATTAAGAGTCAAAAGTAGTTATTAAAATGCATGCGACAAACGAAATTAGCAAAATGAAGAAACAAATCAAAAACATGCTATAACATACGACATCCAAATCTAACACATACCATATCAGGGTAGGTTAAAACTCATCCATGTCCTCGTCCTGGTCAATTACATCACACCTACGCTTCAAAATTCTTCCACTCCGGCGTCGTTGACCAACTTCATTTTTCAAGACCTTACTAACATCTTCAAAATCAGGATCAATCTCATTTTCAACTTTAGCTTTTCGTCCAGGTTTGCGGTTTCGCTCAATTTTCACATCTGGGGGAATTAAAATGTAACCATCTTCAGTGCTTTCCGCGAGAGTAGAATCAGGCTTACTTGCTCCGCGCCTGCCTCTCTTCCTTCCTACAGCTGCCGGGACTTTTGGAACCAGCTTCTTCCGTACTTGAGTTGCGATTTTCCGTTTCTTTCCAAAGCTGTTTGGCTGTGAGAAGGGCCCAGCACAAGTGATGGCCACCCTCTTGCCTTTTCTGGCGATTTGCTTCAGGGACTCCCACTTGCGTTTAACAGGAACCTCATCCAGTTCATCCGCAGACGTTGCAATCAAACGGCTCACACTGGGCCACTGAGCCAAGGTCTTCGCATCCGGAATGTAAGGTCTGTCTGCGTCCTCTTTGATAGCCTTGGTTCGCTTGAATCTTGCAAAATACTTGTAAATCTCTTCCTCAAAATCACTTATTTTCTGGATACGTTCCTTCGGTATTAATTCCAAACCACGAATATGAAGAGCCGAGGCAACACTCTGCGGGTTCTCCGCATGGAATGTACCTATAATTAAAACAAAATGACGCTTATTAAGAATGGAATACGGAATACCGCTGCCTAGAAATAAAAACAAATCGTTTTCGTTACTTACGGCGATCGAATGTTCGCTTTCGCTGCCCATGCTTTGAAATCCAATTTTCCCAGTAAACGTCTCTCGTCTTGATGTAGCGAGTCAGCGACGTAATAGTTGACGCCATAATTTCCCTGTCAAATGTCAACAGCATGTGCTGAAGTCGAACTTCACTTGGTGTTTCATTTCGCAGAAGTCCTATGAAATTTTGGTGCTCAGCAGGCAAGGGATTCGCTTGGACTTTCTCCAAAAGTTCCAAAATCTCTTTTAAATGCTTGTATTGAAACACATTGTAGCGGGTCATCGAGTAGGCCTCATGGTACGCTTCCAGAGAGTTGTTAAACCGCTCGTCCTCCAATCTGCGCATTAAAATTTTGTAGCGAGTCAAACATCCTTTTCTGTTCTTGAAAGAAGTGAACTCTTCAGAAATCTTCTGCCAATTGCGATCCATGCTATCCGCGAGTTGAAGCAGCATTTGATCTTCCTCCAAAGTCCATGGAACAATCCAATCACTGAAGAGATTGTTGGCCCGATCCCTCCAAGTGGTTTCACACCTCCAAGGTAAGTAAGACAACAAGCACCCAAAATGACCCTCGTGTTTAAGATACGGCTTCAATTTCTCAATAGTTAACAGCAGCAGGCAATCTTCCACTCTTGTGAAAGCCCCGTTCCGCAGAATGGGGTTAATGCTTTTCTTGTATCGCTCGATAATCTGACGCTTACTGGCTGCTTCATTATTCAGGCTTGAAGTAACAAGTCTCCAGTTTCCCGAAGTAGTCGTTAGTTCATTGATGACATGTTGGTCAAGATCATCCGTCCATTCCAACTTCTTCGGGGGCTCGAGTCGAGTCCTTATACGAAAGAAGCACTGGTACGGTGTCCGCTCCAGCTTTTGTCCAGTGAAAGTAGTCAACTCAAAATTCAAATACTTTGCTAGCCGAACCCAATCATTGTCCTCATCTTCCTTAACCCGCGTATAAATATCCTAAAACAAAAAAGAATAAATATGGTTGCGAAATTAAAATAAAATAAACCATTGCTAAATTATGGTCAGATCGGAGATAATCATTAAATTAATTTATATATAGAAGTAAGTGCTACCTTCAGACGTTTGCTTTCCTCAATTCCCCATCTCTTATCATTTACCCGGGGGTGGACCTCATGCTTAAATGCCAGCTCACAGTCTTCTCCCGATCGATTCTTACGACTTTTCAAGATCATTTTGTTAGCTACTATATTCCAATCAATCTGGTCACAGTCCAAGTCAACGATTTCCTCGTATGTTTTCGACCTAAGTAACTTTTCCTCGTGAGTTCTCCACTGAGAGAGGAGTTGAGGGGTCACTTCAGTCCTGACCACGATTCCATTTGGAAATACGCAAAAGATGGGATAAATGACTCCGTACTTTGAAGTTAATTCCAATTCAGACTTTTTTGGACGACCTCTTCGTTTCTTAATTTGTGGAAGACCGGATCCAGTGGGTTCTGCGTTGTACCTGCCTTCTCGATTCATCTCTTCATCATAGCGACGAAGACAGTCAGCCATCAAAGTTTCGTAACGATCACGGAGAGCACCAAGCTTCTTCGCAACTACCACCTCCTTAATACAAACTTTTAACTGCTGAAGATCTTTAGTTGTCCATTTTTGTTTATCCCTCTTATAGAAGCAGTGTGAATATTCCAACGTTCCTAATCTGCTCTCAGGCACGATCGGTGCAGCCAACATAGCATCGATCGTTTTGAAGTAGGGAGGTTCCAGAGCTAATTTAATCGGCTTCATTCCCCACAGACTGTGTTCGTCCATTTTAAAACTGCGCGTGTGTACCATGTCATGCGTCATCTCCAGTTCATTAGCAAGTTGTAATTTAATGAGTGATACCCGATCCACAGCAAGTTTCAACTCCATCATCGCCTCTCTTGCTGTAATCAGATCCCGCAAAACACCGAGAAGTTTTGCATGAGCTTTCGAGGTTGCAATTCGCAAAAGATAATCCAGTGGGGTGTTGGAACCAGGCCTTCCGTCATAAGTGAGCTCAGAATATCTATTTTTACAACGGACCTGAAAATCTGGGAGCCAAGCCAAGGCACCATTTTTACTGATTGGTCTCCCCTCATCAGACTTCTTGCTCTCGATTGCCAACCAGCTCAAATGCTCGTAGTAGAGCTGCTTTCCCAAAGTATTTTTCCCCAGGTGGTACTCACAAAGCTTCTCCCCAAATGAAGAAGTTTCGTAATGAGCAGATTGTTTCTCAACGAGCCAATGACTTTGTTCGTCAAGCACGTAGCGTAAATTTTTGTAGAGGATGTAAGCCCGAGATCCGTCAGACGAGTATTCCGTATCCGCAAAGGGTTGAGTGCCTTCGCTTCCGGCTGGAGGATTAAAGATGACAATCTGCAGGTTCTGTGGCTCCCCCGTTGGTCCACAGTCACTGTAATCAGGGATTAAGATCTGCGTTGTCTCCGGCTCCTTTACTGGAAACATCTCGGAATTAACGGGATTTTTACTGAAGATGAGAGCTTTAAAAAAAATTTAAACAAATTATTACATACCAATTCATCGATTAGTTAATTTTGTTAGGTTAATCAAACGAAAAAAGGAAAATTAATGACTCATGGCTCTTACGGTTTTTAATGGAGCTTTTGATGATTTGACACAGGTCTTGAACCTCTTCTGCACACTCTTCCTCGTCCAATGTGACTTTCTTCTTGGATGCACGCCCTTTCCTCGGTGCAGGCTTTGGGCACAGTTCCTCATCTTCCTCTCGACCTTCCCCCTCACTGTCCTCCCCAAACATCTCACCCTTCTCATCATCTACGGTTTCAGCGGGCAAGTTCTGCTTCAAAACCTGCCTCCAGTCATCCTTCTTAACTTCGTCTAGAACTTTTCGCTCATTGTTCATATAGTCTTCTTCATTCTGTTCGTATTCACTTTTCTTCTGCTCTGGATCAGGCTTGGACTTGACAGTCACTGGTCTTGTCACTGGTGCCATAGTACTGATTCGAGGGTCGCTAATTCCTGGGTTTCGAAGGGTCAATAAAAAGTTATTCAACTCTGAACTCTATTATGGTCTCATCTCAAAACACTAACACTCACTCTATCTATGCTCACTCGCACACGTCCATCAAATCAACGAATGACGAACGAAATCACAGTCAAAAAAAGAAAACGAAAGCGACCGGCGGCGCACAGCGAGAAATAAGATAACACTGAAACTGAGCAAGCAATGCATGCAATGCAAATAATACAATGCAGAAAAGTTCTACTCTTCTGCTTCTAGTGCTTCTGCTATTCCATTTGTCGGGACTCGGGACTGTCGGGAGAATTGGTACTTTTATGCTTCCCACCAAAAACACAATGTGTACCACTTTGCCCTTTTAAACGCCAGCAATGTTTTAAATCTCTACCTAAAAAGAGAAGGAAAGTATGTCTTAGTATGTCCGGTCCGGGGACCATTCATAAATTATGTATTTCTGTGGCAGGGACATTTAGTACCTACCCATTCCAGTGACGCAACGCATATTATAGGATAGGACACTTTATATTTCGTAGAATGATAATAGGGTCAAAAAAAGTACCCACCCTAAGTGTGACGTAAATTATGAATGGTCCCGCCTTAGCTTAACGTGCTTATAACAGAGCTTGCTGTGGAGTGTTTGGTATTGGTATACGACGTCGAAGTATTGTAAAACAAAACGTTTTTTGCAAAGTTCACGGGCAATGCATTGCAATTTGCAATGGCTCTCAAATCCTTCATATTTACCTTTATGAAATAAAGCTACATTGGACATTCATCATATTATTTTTATCACCTTCAATCATAATACTAATTAAATTATACCACGGGACTTGGAGGTTTTTTACACTGTTAATGATCCAATGCAAATAATTTCAAATTAATTGGTCCATATGTTAAAAGTATGAATATTGAATATGATGTTCTTCGAGTTCTTCGAGCAACCTATTTCTATGTTATCTTATTAGGGCAATGCTTCATGGGCAATTTAATTGTTTTAAATATTTTACTGATAATTTTAAAATTATTCTATAACTTGGAAGCTATTAATTAACAATCGGTTTAACAATGAATAACGCGAATAAATCGAGAATTTAGTTGAAAGCTTTTGAAGCTTTTGTTGTTAGAGTTGCTTTTCTGTATTCTACCAAAATTACTTTTTAAATTGAAATTGAAATTGGAAAGTTTCCTTAATCAAATTGAATATTTGTATTGTATTGGTCGGTTGACAATTTTGTATTTGATAATATTGGTTTATGCAACATGTCTATTGTTGCATCGCCGCTGATTGGTTCCACGTAACCGCATAATATGTTTCTTCAAAAGTGGTCAAATAAAACCAGTATGACCTTGAACGGTATAATATCAAGGGTTCAGAGCAGAATAAAATTTAAAATCATTTCAGCTTTAAACATTTTCAAATTCGGGAAAATGGTGCTCCGGAAATTAAAAACGACTTCTGTAGAAAGCCTTTGTCACCTGCAAATCAAAGTGAGCAGACTCATAGGTGGTAAATGCACACCTGTACGACTGAAAGAGGGAAAGTTGATCGCTGTTACTGAATCTAAAAGACACTACTTTTACATTGCAACCATTCTCCATCTGGTAATTTATTCTGTGAAACTGATGATCTCGTTATACTTCCTGTATGCCTGGAAGGATAAGCCTAGCTTGAAAGGAGAGCTGGTCCCAAGATTACTTATCGAGGTTATCATATCAGGAATTGGAACAATCATCCTTTACCATCTTCATAAGAAATGTGAAAACCTCGTCGTGTTCATTAACTTTATTAACAACAATTTTGACACGCTACAAGTGGGATCACTGAATAATCATTTGGTAAAGCTGATCTGTTTCAATGGAAATTTTGCAACATTTGTGTGCTTCATTCTATTCGGTTTCATTAAAATTGTTGGGTGGTTAAATCCAAGTCCAATTTATAATCAAACTGTGGACATTATATATTCAGCACAAAATATTTTGTCACCTAAAATTTCTCGCGTGCTTTTACAAACTGGAATGGTTGTTCTTGTTGCTTATGAGTGGTGGGACTCAACTTGGGTTATCTCGCTTCTTGTGATGGAAATTAATTATGGCGCTATCAACAGCTTTGCCGGAGTGTATTTCGGCACACGGTTCATCATTCGAAGTATAAGAATCAAAGAATGTTGTATTAGAATGTCGTTTCTATTACAAAGAAGAATTCAGGTGTTTTCATGCTGTGTTAACGAATTGTTCACAGACCTGAATATAAATTCAATGATCTTTTATATATCATGGGCAATAATCGCAACGAGTGTTGTACTTCACTCAAAAATGAGGGCAGACATGTCCCTCGAAGAATATTTACTCTGCATGTATTTTATAGTGGAAGTCTACGTCGTGTCGTTTGCAGCATATTCATTGCCAGGGAAAGCAAATATCATCAGCAAGAAATTGAAATACGTGTGGAGAATCGAAATTGCAGAATTGTCCAGAAAGAAATGGATTAATTCGAAGTGGGAAAGGAAAATGGTAAGATCGTTTCAGGATGTAAGGATAAGATTCGGATCGGTGAATTTCTTTGGGAGAACTACCGCTTTACTGGTCATTCATTTCATGTTAGTTCGAAGTTTGAAACTTTTGCTTCTGACGCATAAATGAATAATATAAATATACATATGTCATAATTGTAAAGTAAAAATAAATGTAATTACTTATGATTGTTGAAATCAAAATTACAGAATAATAAGCGAACTGTTTTGTAAATCAAACTATTTTTGGGTGTCCTTAAAATTATTGTATGCATTACATGATATCTATTACCTACCTAGTTATATTTTACGTGCTGAATGAATGGCTTCAAATTAGTTTAAAACAATTTTACAGTTATGAACAACAAAATTCTACAAAAATAATCTATGTAAAAATCGATCAGATAAGTCAATAATTTCCGACGGAGAAAGACAAAGTATAGGTAAACCACAAAAATAACAAATGTCGTTTCGTAGGAAGCACATTCATAAACAACAAACATCGCTACATAACTGAATTTTTAATGTCCCTGCTCTGCTCTTTTGAGTATATTACGTCTCAAATTTTAGCTTGCTACAATCATGTCAACGAAATTGTTCAAACCAGCGATTATGACAATTTAAATACATCCAACTCGGTTAGACAGACTAAGCGTCATTTCTTATACAATAAAACGCCGTTGACCGTGAGCTATTTTTGAATAAATGATGTAATTGATGTACGTATCGGTAAACTGAAATGGTCAAGTTGACCTAAACCCTACGTTACAATGAAATAAATGTTTTAGATGTTAGATCAGTTATTCACATTTAAGTAGCTGTATGTAATTTTGAATTTAGTTGCGCATCACCTTACATTTAGAGCCAAATTACAAAAAATAACTGAAGTTTTTATTACACTATACTGTGAATTTCAAAAAATTTCCCAGTCCCCAAAACCACAAAAAAAATGTCTCGTTTTTACAGTAGAGTACGCCCAGCTAAAACTCTTGCCGAAGTTTCAACCATGAAAATTCTAGCGAATTTAAATTCCCTACGTGGATGTTTAAAAATTCGTCAATTGATTTTCAACAAATTTAGGGACACCTCAATCCGAGACATTTGTCATTATTCCATAAAACTCACCAGGCTTCTCGGTGGCCCATGTACACCTTACCGTGTTGATAAATCAAACTCTAGGATTATTCCAGAGAGAAATAAAACATTTTTTCGCATTGCTGCATTTCTCCATTTTGCGATATACACAATAAAACTACTCACTGCTTTGTTCCTTTTACTGAACTCTAAAGGAGATGCTTCATTGAAAGGAAATTTGGTGTCAAAAGTTCTAGTGGAGATTGTTGTTGCAGGGGCAGGGTCCCTTGACCTTATCCATCTCCTTACGAAATCGGAAACCTTCGTGAGGTTACTAAATTGTGTAAATAATTTCAGCCAAGTTAAGGTTGGTACAGTGAGTACTTTTTGGATGAAAGTGTTGCTTGCCAATGCTCCAGTTGCCATCATTTACACTCTAGTATTAAATTTATTAGTCCAACTTTCGTTCTTAGGAGAAACCAGCCCAATTACAGGATCCATTCTAGAATCCTTTTTAACTATATTTCCGTTCAAATCGTCACGCATGATTTTCTATCTTGGTCGGTGTTTACTAGCATTTTATGAATGGTGGAATACCAGCTGGATTTTTGCTCTAGATACGCTGGAAATCCTTTTTGGATTGATTCTATCCTCCGCTGGGGTCAAAACAGGGATTTGGTTTGTTACACGAAATATAAAGGAAGGGAAGATTTCTCTGAAGAAATCATTCGAGCTTCTAAAAAGAGTTCAAGTTCTCACCAATGAAATCAATGAATGCTATCAGAAAACTTATCTTTTAAACGCGCTGATACTTTATTGTTTCTGGACAGTCTTAGCCACTGCTGCTGTGCTTCATCCTGGAGTAAAAAAGTTGATGTCCTTGGAAGAGTATTTGTTTTGTGTTTACCTCGTGGTGGAGATTTATTTCCTTCTGTTTGTCGCCTGTAGCTTTCCTGGACGGGCAAATGTGATGAGTAGGAAACTAAAATTTATTTGGAAGCGAAAAATTGCTGGTGAAACTTCAAGAAAGACATGGTTCGATACGAAGTGGGAGAGAAGAATGGTGAGATCTTTTCAGGATGTGAGAATTCGTTTCGGATCTGTAAATTTCTTTGGCAGAAACAACAGCTCTGGTAGTAATTCAGTTTATAATGCAGAAAAGTTTCAAAATATTACTTATCAAATAATATATGATACCTTTATGTATAGAAATGGGCAAATAAAATTCTTACGTTTATATAAAATTTATTGTCGAAACCGACCAGTCAATATTTATTTCTCTCAATGCATAACAATTTTTTAGGTTGCATAACATTAAACTCAAAAGACTACAAAAGCTTAACTAATTTAAGATGGACCTTAGCCTGGAATTCAAAAACAACTGGGAAAACATCCCACATTGGATCAAAGCAGGTAGTAAAATCTAATGGCTTTCATTTTACTAGTTCAAAGTGGATTAGTCACACCACCACCACGCCGCCACACGCCTTAAATAAATGATAAGTAAACTCAAGAAAGTGAGGTTAAAATAAGCAGACGACAAATATTATTGACCTTCCACCACTGACGGTTCAAGGTACACATGTTACATTATTATTGACATAAGCCACACGGAAGAGGGATGACAGAAAGTAATAAAATGACAAGAGCAGACAACTTAAAATATATTGTCGGTTCGAATATATTATTGACATAAGCCACACGGAAGAGGGATGACAGAAAGTAATAAAATGACAAGAGCAGACAACTTAAAATATATTGTCGGTTGGAATTTCTTCCTCGGCTCTTACCAGAGCGAGCTATCTGGAAGTTAGAGGAAAGAGTATGGAAAGCGAGAGATTCATACAAATTTATTTGAATTTTGCATATTTTCTCTGTCTCGCCCCTTTCCGTATTAGAAAAAGAAAAGTCGAAATAGTAAATACCAGTAAAAGAAATCACATTGAGTTTGTTATAGTTTCCTGTTGGATTCAAAAATTTGTCTGCTTTCTCTTCTCTGTTCTGGGATTTTTCTGGATAATAAGGGACGCCCGGCTGTCACTCGTGTGGAACTCGAGAAATCCATTACTTTATATTAGAATGGCTTTCAACTTTCTAAGTGCCTTTACAAAGTGCACTGTAATTAAAACATTGTGGTTAGAGAAGAACCAGTATCTAGATATTGTCAAATTTGCATACTCAGCTTTTCAGAATTTAGAAAAGAAGAGAGCCACAGTGAAAACTAAGGTCGTTTTTGTTTCTGTATGCTTATCGTACACGTTTATGAGTTTTTTCAATATTTACTTTGGTAGAGGTCTCTACGGGACATATGAGAGTGACGAAAGTGTTAATCCCCATTGCTTACACTGTCTTTGGGACAGTATGCTTCACGCAACAAAACACAACTTTTATATTTTAAATAAAAACAATTNTTGCTTACACTGTCTTTGGGACAGTATGCTTCACGCAACAAAACACAACTTTTATATTTTAAATAAAAACAATTCTTGGCTTGGGTTTGCGTTTGTGGGTCCGACTGTTATGGGATTCTATTTCAAGCATATACTAAATTCGTTTCAAGATTTGCAGTTATTAGTCAGTGTGCTGACTTTGTGGACAGCTGTAGAAAACTTTACTCATAGTGAAAGTCTTATTAGGAAGATACGAAATAATGAAAACTGTTTTGCGGTGGTTATCAATACACCGACCCAACGCAATGGAAGTGACAGATGGACAAGGATTCAAGAAGAAATCAAAACTCTAGAAAAATTAGCAGAGAAGGTTAATAAACTCATCGGAACACATGTAACTCTATTTGTGTCAGGTTCAGTATTGTTCTACGCTGTTAACTTGGACGATGTTTTCTCAATCAATGGAAATGGGCTCGATTGGGGCAAACTGGTCAACTGATTTTCTTTTCAAGTGGTAGTTGGATGCTTTTACTCTTTGCGGCTGATATCACTCAAAAGGTTGTTCAAATACAGTTTGGAGTATGAATTATTTATATGAAAAGTTCATAATACAGAATTGTTTTATTCTTTTCAATAGATGAGTGGGGTGAAGCTGTGGATGTCAGCAGAAATTAAAAGATGTAATTTGTCACAAAATCAAATACTTCTAGTGGTGTATCAAGTGGACACACTACGGATCGCTGTGAAAGGAAGTAACATTTACCCCATCACTTTCTCTCTTATTTCTGAAGTAATGCTTTTCTTCAGATTTGAACTTTTACTCATATAATTAAAAATTATTATTATAACGTGCTAACTATTTTGACTGTCGCTGTTATTTATTGCAGATGATGGCAACAACATTGACTTATTTTATCATTTGTGTCCAAGTTTAAGATATTTAAAGAAAACTGTTATTTTTATTAATTACCTAAATATACATAATGTACAGTCATATTAATGTAAATAAAAAATATTTGATTGTATAAATTTTGTAAGTTTCCGTAGAATTACACATGCATAAAGAACCGATGTTGATGATTGAATGAAAAGGGTCGATTTTTCGAATGAATGCCACTGTTATAATTAAGAACATTTTAAAGTTGCCAATAGCAAACTATCATTGATGAAAAAAAGCATCTCGCCTAAGAATAACAATTATTCATATTCTAAAAATAAAACAACACTTCTTTTATGTTTTTGCTTTCAACTATGCAGAGCTTGATTGACACCATTGAGCTTTCACGCTTTTTGCATAATACTCAACAAATGGCATTAATTCTGTAACACAAGTAAAAAGAGTCGGTCAATTAGTGTTGCTATTAAAAGAGTAATCTTAATTTTGTTGCATCCCGCTTGCTTATTCATTTATATACGCTATTCCTGTATTTTGTACTAATACTAAATGTAAACATAAAACTCACTTTGGACATCGCTGTAAAGGGCGGCAGTTAATGTAACCCTATTAAGGTTTATATCCTGAGCTAAAAATAACAATAAAAAAAATGTAATTTATAAAACGTTATGTTATAAAATAAAATTCGGTTAATACTAAGTCGTGTATTTTCAATAAAATAACGGTTAAGAATAAGAAAGTCAATTTTTAATTTTAATATTATCTCACCCCAGCTTACAATTCCTACTTCGACCCATTGATTTGTTACACCCTTAATATACGCTATTTCTGTATTTTGTACTAATACTAAATGTAAACATAAAACTCACTTTGGACATCGCTGTAAAGGGCGGCAGTTAATGTAACCCTATTAAGGTTTATATCCTGAGCTAAAAAACAATAAAAAATGTAATTTATAAAACGTTATGTTATAAAATAAAATTCTGTTAATACTAAATCGTGTATTTTCAATAAAATAACGGTTAAGAATAAGAAAGTCAATTTTTAATTTTAATATTATCTCACCCCAGCTTACAATTCCTACTTCGACCCATTGATTTGTTACACCCTTAATCATAAGAGGGCCACCTGTTCACAATAATTGTCCCGAATTCGTATTAATATCCCAAATAATTTAGGTCGAAATATATATGTAATTCTTGAATCCTAACCCATTGATTTGTTACACCCTTAATCATAAGAGGGCCACCTGTTCACAATAATTGTCCCGAATTCGTATTAATATCCCAAATAATTTAGGTCGAAATATATATGTAATTCTTGAATCTTAAATTTTACCTGAATCACCCTTGAAAGGGAGACAAATTGAGAATAATAAAAATGTATAAATTACTGCAGTAGATTAAATTGTTCTTAAAAACTGTTAAATAGTATTTTTATTTTTACCTTTAATAAGAAAATTTAATGTTTAAGTTAAACCAAAAATTATTATTACCGATGCAGAATCCTTGTACATGTCGAGTGTTCCGGCACAAATGAATCTCTCGGTGACCTTAGCTGTGGCTGCTTCCTTACAAACACTCAATTCTCGGATGGGCAACTTAAATTTTCTGCAATTCTTCTGCTGCACTACCGGAGTTTTGCTACAAAATCAAGGATTTATATGAATCGCGAATCTTTACAAAATTAAACCAAATCAGGTTTGCTTACTGGATCCATGAGTCCCCAGCCCGCAACCTGTTCATAAAACCAAAAATAGCAATTAATTCAAGCAAATTTAGTTCAATCTTTTATAATTGCTTCTCTTGTTTAGTTATGTTTACGATGTACAGTTTACAGTGGCATTCGCTCCAATAAAGTTCTCATTGGAATTAACAGAGCCTACAAAGGGCAAGCAAAGTGGCCTAATGCCATTCCAATGCCCCTCAGGAAATTGAAGAATTTCATCCAGTAATAAAATTGCTACAGTTTAAACAATGAAAAAAATCATAAAGGAATTCTAAGATGTTAATTCGTGTTATTTAACTATTTCTTGTAATTATTGAATTACCTATATCGTAATCGTAGTAGTATCTTGGAAAATTGATTAAGGCTTATGATTTAAATAATAATGATTGATTACATTATTTTCTCTGTCAAATGTCACCTTACTTTTTTCGTGCCTCAGCGAAATTTGGATGATATAGAATAGTTCTCACTTTGAGCTTCCTTGCATTTGGATCATTGTGTCTGTGGTGGGCGTTCACGTACACTTCCACCTGC
>VYYJ01003665.1:0-15849 GCA_021029165.1 Cyphoderus albinus
ATATTACATTAGAAGAAAAAAGTAACAAATAAAATCAAAATGTTGCGTGTGCTCGTTCACCCTGTAAATAACCAGACCAGACCGAAAGTTTATTTGCTAAAATACTCTTATATACAGGAGAAAGCTACGGCTTGACTTGGCAGAAAACGTGTTCACGTCTATTCCGCAGTCAATTATCACAAGATAAGAAATAATAATAAAATAAAGAGCTTATTTAGGTATGCAAGTGAAAGTAAGTAATTGAGCAATTGCATTTTTTATTGTTTTCTACCACGGTGAAAGTTGTTTTCCATGTTACAAAAAAATTATGACTACTGTCTGACGAATGACAATGTAGAGAAAAGACCGAGTGCTTACATTTATTGCTTTTTCTCCATTCCATTCTTTTCTCTTGTCATGATCTTTCTTCCACGACAGACCTGAGTCAGCGGTTTTATCAGTGAAAGTCATCCGTGGAGTTTATGTTGGTGCTGATACTTTCACTCATGTTAGCTTCGTGTGGCTAAAGTGAGCGGATGAAGTCCAACGGCTGTTGCTGCTGTGCTCTATTAACGTAGTGTACCATTGTCATGTGAAGAAAAAGTAATTAGGTGAAAGCGGAGGAAAAAACAAAGGAAAATTCAGTCTATGAAGGAAACATATGGAGCACTTTCTCTCATCTCCTGCTTCATGGTCTCAGAGTGGTAATAAATGAATCTGTACAAGTTCTATAAATGTTGTATGGTTTAGAGAAAATTAGGCGATTCGCAACTTGATTACTCTGATTTCCCCTTAGCTTTCCCTTTACTTTCCCTTTTCTCTGGTGAAAGCAAAAACAATGACATGACAGGATGTGTGGATGTGGATGTGCGCTGTGTTGGATCCAAACGAGGTTGATTTTGATTTTAGATTTTCCAAAGCAAAAGAGGCAGCAGAGCATTAAAAGGATGGAATACTTGTTTTCAGGAGAAAGTCTGAAACGAGATGAATTCTCTGATATCAACTTTCTCCAAGTAAAGTAAATAGATTTCGTAGATAGATGCGTAGCCAGTTTGGAGTTTAGTGGTCCACGGATGAAGTGACACACGTGCTTTTGTCTGCTCCCTTGGCCCTGTAGCCAATGGTCCCTTAAGGAAGGGAAAGTAGAGAAAGCCAGGAGACTTTCTCCTAAGGACAAGGAGACTTTGACTTTCGTAGACTTCCTAAATTTCTATTATTGGCTATGGTACTTAGCTATCTTTTTGTGCGTTGCGTGAACAAGACTAATCTAGAAAAGAGAAAGTGGAGGAGAAACTTTTTCCCGGATTTTCTAATCTTTCTAAAGAAAAAAAGGTTACGTCAGGAAAGAAAATGTCACGCCAGATTGCTTGCGACTTTGCAATGCTACATATGTATGTGTTTGAAATAGGTCACCGGTGAGTAAAAGTAGCTTGACATGGCATAACAATGAAAAGAGAAAGTGCATCGAGGGACCAATATGCTTTCTCCCATCCAGAATAAATCCTGGTCTTTATTAAATAATGAATATAAAACTTTTGGTCGCCGATTTTTCCCCAGTCTCATCTCCGGTGTCCTCCCACTTCCCAGTTTCACTCATCCAGTGAAAGATTGAATGAATGAGTTTCACTGATTTTTTTTGCACTACGCATTTTTAAAGTGAAAGTAGGGCATTTTTGGCTAAATGGCGGTCATAATAGAAAGTATTAATAAAGAGCGTGCGTGATAAGTTCATCTCATGCCATATAACATTCTGGAAACTTTCACTAATTTTGACTTTCACTTTACAATGTAGGTAATTGTTACGCAGACAGCAATATAATCTCAGTTGTAATTTGCAATAAAAAATCTGCTAGCATGAGAGATGATGCGTGTCTTTGGCTTAAAAACATGAACATGGAGGTGAAGCATGATCATGATCATGAGATGAGACAGGAGAAAGCACTGCTCTGGGAAAAGCAGAGAAATTTTAAAATATACCGAAAAAGATAAGAGATCCCTTGGTGCAAGTTCAACTTCAACTTGAGCTTTAGGTACATAACATTACATTACATGTGTCCATTTTGTAGTTTAATAGTAACTGTAATAGTAACGGTGAAAGTCATAACGGCCTACTCATCTCTCTTTACCGAATCTCATTCAGAGAAAAACGAGACGGAGACGGCACCAGGGTAAACATGAAGAGAACAGAGACATTATTTCACTGTAACAGGTTTCACTAAATTGAGGTAGAAATGGGGTTTTTGGATGAATGAAAATACTAAATGCAAAATGAGTCAGTCGGAGGAGGGCCGGTGAAAGTAGTGAAAACGGGGAATAAAAAATAAATTGGTGAGAGCGAGAAATAGAAACCAGCAGCAAACATGCAAGCACAAGCAGCAGAAGCAAATGATGATAATGATGAAATGAAAAGTGGGAGGAAAAAGATCTGGTTTTAGTTGATGCCTTCTCTTCCTGCTGAAGTGAAAGCACGAATCTGTTTACCTACTTACTTACTTTCGCAGGAATCTGAATTATTGCACAATGTCGCAAGGAATAGACAACTGCGGTCAAAATCAATAAAAAATCAATAAAAAATTGTGTTCAAACTAAATTACACAACCCATACTGTCAAAATAACATCGGAAGATGAGTTCAATATTATAAACCAAGACTATCGATTATATCTGCATGTTAGAAAACGACACGAAACACCTCCCAAATCAAGTTATGGCGTCAAACACAAGTTGCAAAGAAGTGCCGAAAAATTCAAAACCTAAGATGCTAATTCAAAAAGTTCTTCACTTCGTTAGTAAGAAAGCCATGTTTAATCTTGTTTTGAAGAAACAGCCACTTTTTCCCGATCCTGAATATTACGCATTGATGGGATATAACCTCTTAAATAATTCTGGCCACGCTTAACCTTGAGTGACGACAAAGTGCATTACATAGATTTACACGATTTTGCCACCGAGAACATAGGAGACACAATGAATGGAAAGAAAAGAAAGTCTCGTGCTTTCTTCGTGAACATAAGGGATAATTTTGGTATTTATGCTAAGCCCGTTATATTCCAAAAGAAAAGAACAGGTGCAGCTATTAGGAGAAAATTTGAAAACTGCAACAAAAAGAAAAGAACATGATACTATACACCCTGCTTTCACTATTCACTTACTTACTTTCACCAACTTTCTCCAATTGCTTTGCTACATGCAAAATGGTGTTTGGTTTTAAACTGTGTTGTTCTTATTATTGTTACTTGTTACCTTGTTACTTTCACCGCTTTCTCGACTTTCACTACTTTCTCTTTTCTGAAGCTGGCATTGGTATCAGTTTTCAAAAATGAATGAAAAAGTTATTTTCATCATTTCAATTCATTTCATTGAAGTAAGTGAAAGTGAACTGGAGTGAGTGAAAAGAGTGAAAGCAATGATGATGGTATGAAAATGGGCATATAAAGGACGTAAATTAAATTTCAATTCATTCATTCATTTACTTTTATAATGGAGCATCACACAACAGAAAAATGCATGCCGAGGTGGAGTGGGAGTGGAAAATGGATGGAAACCAGATTTTATTTGGAGTTGAGTTGACGTTGATTCTGAATGAATGAATGAATGAACCAGTGGAATTGAAAACATGCAAATAAAAATTCAGTGGAGTGAAGTGGAACTTTTTGCTTTCTCTTGCTTTCACTTTTTTCTCTTTGGGTGGTTTTGGTAGCACACTGGGTTTTTTGATGGAGCTAAGGAGTTTCAACTACCACTTGAAGTGAAAGTACAGCTCATGTGGTGAAAGTAGATAGATAATGATTGTAGATAAGGTTTCTTGGTTAGGCAATTGCGGAGTGGTGTGGGTGCCACAAAATCCGATTTCATCTTCTTTTTTTTGTGAAAGTGGTGAAATATTTTAAATATAGTATGCATTGCGTTGTTCCAGTCAGTCACTCGTCTGAAACGTGACAGTGTGGTGGGATGGTGTCGCGGTGATTGTGTAACTTCACTGCGATACATTTTTTCGGATTGATGCTTGCGTGCAAAAATTTCTCCGGATTGAGCAAGACGAGTTTGAACTTGCTTCCACCGGTGTTTGTCGAGGTCTCGGTTGAGACAGTCACAGATGCTTTTTATGGGCATCACATATGCACTGCATTGGATAAAATGAAGTTTGATTATCATAATGCTATAAAAGTGATACTGGTGAAAGTCTGGAGAGTAATGGAGAGACACGTTTCCTTCCGATGCTCTTCCTTACTCGAGAAAATTTCTCTTTTTAAGGCTTTTGTTGTTTTGCTGTTGCAACAATAAACAAGTTCCGTGTTTTCCTTTTTGGTCATGAAGTAAGAAGTCGGAAAGGTAATTTTCTGGAGAAAGTTGATGGAGAATCCAGTAAAAAAAGAAAATTGACTTTATATTTTTTGCCTTCTCTTCAGAAATAAATTTACGATTGGGACGTGTGAAGGCTCACGAATCACAATAGTTTGCGTATTATGCTAAGATTGAACCAGCTAAAAATAATCCCGTTGGAACAATAAAAAAAATTGAACAAGGCTTTAGATTAGATTACATTACATTACTCATCCACATTCACTTCTGGAATTCGGAGAATAGTCGATAAAATTGCTGAGCTTTCACTCTGGAAGACTCAAAATTGTTTTCGACTTGCATGATGATGGTGGCACGTGACCAAAATAAGGTTTATGTTGTCACGTGCTCATGTCGTGCTTTATTTGACACAAAATGGTAATAATCCGCTGGCAATGCAAAATGTAAAGACCAGGAAATGAATAACTCAAATTTTCGGGTTATTGGGCGGAAGTGAGCGAGAGCATAACTTTCTCCTTGGTTAAGTTCCATATTTTTATTTGCAGGTAAGCAAGTATTTAGCAGAGTGAAAAGTGTGAAAAGTTTTACCTGACTTGACATTTTATTTGTTTGTTTGTTATTGTCGATGATGATGATGATGCAGAAAACGACTTTTCTCTGGGTTTGACTATGATTTGATTCTATTTTGATGAATGGTTATAAAAATGTCCCGCGGCTTGGCTAGGGTTGGACGCTTGTTTGTTTGCCATTAAAATTACGTGTTTGTGGGGATTCCCATTTCTTTGTGGGTCTTCATTCATGGAAGACTACGTGACTTGATTTTGATTATTTTATTTGACTTGACTAGTGAGAAAAACGTAAAAAATTGGAATGAAATGTGCGACGCAAAAAAAAAAGAGTTTCAGATCTATGATTTCAAAGGGTAAAAAATATGCTCGCATAAAATGAAAGTTATGCCATTTTTTTTCGGGAAAACTGAAATGAAGCGGAAAAGTGTTTTGCAACAGGATCCAGGAAACCGAACTTTTTACTTTCTCTTTGGGATCTTGTCATGTCATAACACATTTATTATATGAGAAACTCGTTATGACAAATTACAAGAGAAATATGTTCAATTTTTCTCGTTGGAAAGAAAGAAATCGTAGAAAAACATTACTAGTAGAAAACCAATTGTTTTTGGAGAAAGTCGAGAAAATTGGTCGGTCGGTAATGAATTGGGAAACCCTGCAGAGTCAATGCAATGTCGAAAAAATAATTACACAAAATGATGAGGTAACCTCCATCGGTACTTTTTTTAGTTTTTGTTACGCCATGTCATATCGTGTCTTGTCAGATCGTTTCTAGCTTTCACTTTTACTTTTCACTTCACTTTCACCGGACCCCCAGGATTCTCCTTTTTCATTAGTGCACTTGTCTGTTAAAATAATTGCGGAATTTTTAAGATAGTCTTGGTTCTGTCACTTTCACCCTGACTTTCACTTTTTTCTTTTAACAAGTTCGGAGAATATTTTTCTTTGCTAATTTTTATGCACAGGAGGAATTTCAGAGCACTTAGAAAAAACAAAGGAAGAAAATTTACGCGGAGAGAATTTGCACCCACTTTAATTGTCAATTTTGATAATGGAAAAGTTTGTGACATTTTGTGGAAAATATTTTGTAACCCTACTTTCTCCGCTTTCACTTCATTTTTCTTGTTTATGTTATGTTTTGTACGTCTTCAAGTGGAAAAAGTTCCTTTGAGGCACTTTAATTAATATATAAGTACAATGGAATAATTAACTAAGCTAATAATTTCTTTCCAACAAGTGGGAACTCCAAAAAGTGAAAGTAGGTAAATTTAAAAGATTTTTGTTTTAGATTGTTTTCGATGGAAAATCATGATGCAATCCAATACTTCGTTTTATTCTACGCTTCGCTTTTCTCATTGTTCATTTTTACCATTTTCGCCTCTTTCATAACGTCACGGTTTGTTTTTGTCTTCTGCCACGCTTACGTCACTTTCTTCAACAGTTTTCACTTTTAAAGCGTGAAAGCTTTTAGCACTTTTCGGGTGAATCTATAAATATTCATTTTCTATTTTAATAGACTTGTTTTGTTTTGTTTCGAGTGGAAAATTTTTTTACCTGGCGAAAAACAGAAAGCAGAGTGAAAGTAAAGTTGGGTCGTTGAGGACACTCAAGCCACCATTTTTCTAATTGGATGCTGGCAAAAGGATGATAATGGTTATTATTATATGGTATTTAATGATAGGGATAATGGTGATATTTGGGGGTATGTAAGTAAGTAAACAATGACAGGTAAAAGCAAGGAGAAAAACCAAAATAATTGCAATGCTAAGAGCTTTAGCCACCATGTATGCGAATTTATAATGTTAATCAATCCCCAATTTGACTTGGTTTGGAAAGTGAAAGTAAGTCGTTTTTGGTGAAAGTCAAGAGGATGTTCAACCTGCAAAGAAAAAAGGCTGACTCTTCAATTAAAATGCTTTTTATTATATATTTATTGGTAAAAGTAAATCCTAATTGTATTTCATTGCTTTCCTTAACAAAAGAATTTTCACCGGAAATCAGCTTCTTGTATTGCCTATAATGAATGAGATGAAAATTTTGTGAAAAATTCTCTATGAAAGTCTCTCCAGTAGATATTCCAAGAAGAGGGATTTTTGTGAAAATGTAAAAGCAAGTGAAAGCCTTTTTATGTCTAGTCTCATCTCCTGTTACTCATCACGCTGCTTTTACTTCATTGGCATTATTAAAAATGGACGTTTATTAAAAAATGAAATTGATATCAGCTCTACAATCCCCGTGTTGAGAAATATGGGAAAATGGAGGCAAGAAAGGATTTTGATTTTATGAGCCATCGTTAGAAAATTGCTTTTTAGGCTTTACAGGGAAAAAAGATGAAAGCAAGTGAAAGTAGAGAATGAAAGTCATTTAACTTAACAGCTCTGCTAATACTTAAGTTACTTATAGGTTCCGTTTTTCCTTGCTTTCACTCACTTAATGATGCTCCGTCTGTCTGTACTTTGCAACTCTGTAAAGCCTCCTATAGTAAAAGCTGCAATTTTCTCTCCTCGTTTATTAATATTATCATATCATTACTTCGCTGTAAGCTTCCATCCGCCAAAATAATAATATCACTATCATTCACTTCGCTCTTGGCACTTTTCTCCCAAAAAGCTCGACCTGTTAAAATATTTGCAAAAATGGAACCTGTTTTGTTTCATTTCATTTTTAGGTTCAAAAAGTGAAAGTCAGACAATGCATCAACAACGCACCAACTTGATGACGTTTCCCCCTATTCAAAAAGACAAAAATTTGAATCACCCAATGAGATGAAATGGCATAACATAACATGAGCGTAACCTCATGAGGCTGATGTGACCTGCGGGTGGCCCGAGTCATTTTATGACGTGACAACTTACCATAATAAAATGCCAGATTGTTTTTAAAGTGAAAGTGAGTGAATGAGCAAAAGTAAAAGCAAAAAGCTACAAAAAAATGCAGAGATTCGTAAGTAAACTACGGGGAGGTTATGCATGGCTGACATATCGCTCGCTAACCTGTCACTCTTTTTGCCACCATTATAAAGGAAAACTGGTGGAAGTTAAAATGAAAGTTAAAGCGGTGGATGAGATGGGAGAAAGCAGAGACTAGATTCTGTCAAGTGGAGTCAAAAACCCTTTTAAATTGTCTGCGGTTTGAGAGGATGAACTCATTTAGACAATTGGAGAAAGTTTTCTGGAGAACTTTCACTTCCTAGTTGAAAGAAATAAATCAGCTTCGCTGCCCACGCAATAGATCCCATTTTAAGATTAGATTGCGGGTGTGTGCCTAATTACATATTTACTTTCTCTGGAATTATTTTTGGGGCAATTGAAGATAATTTGCATATGAATGATAATAATTGAATGAATTTATAGATTGGCGACAGTAAATATTTGCATAAGAGGCTGCCATTAATTTTTGTGTTTATTGCTCTGTTTGCTTCACTAAATAAAACACCTGTTTTGCATAGGATAATTTAATTTCCATTTTCTATTGTCATTTTCACTCCGTATTGTGTTGGAGAAAGTCCTGACCTCGCTGTTATTTAACTTCCGCTCCAACTTGCTTTCACCCTGCTGAAAACTTTCCTTTTGACATTTTCCCTTTGAATTTTGCTTTCACTTCGATAACTAAATGAATGAGAGTGGTGAAAGCAGTAGAAAGCAGATTGTCTTTCTCCTGGCTCATAAATATGCATTTTATTATTTTGTTTATTGAAGCATTGAAAAATTATGGGTGGGTGAAAGTAGAGTGAAAGTGTGAATAGGAAACACCTCTTGTGTGGAGTTGAGGTATGTTATGTTGTGTGCATCTGTTGTTTATGCCTTTCACTTCCACTTTCACTGCCGCTGGTAATTTGGATGCTAGATTAGTCAGGTTTAGCTTAGTTTAGCTTTATAACCTCAAAATGACACGCTTATTTCGTCTCTAGCCAGTTTTTGGTGACAGCAATGAAAAAGGCATAAATTGACTTGATGAACACATAAAGTGACTCTGTCAGTCTTCTCTGAAGTAAACAAAATGAAGAATCTGCGTCTCCTCTTTTCTCTGCTGAAGGTTGAGTTTGAGTTGAGTGAGTTTCGAGTTGCTTTCTCCCTTTTGTTACTGTATTTTATTGTAATCTGTGGCATTGGCATTTGACACCTGGCTTTCCCAAGCCCTGCCTTTTGTTTTCTCAGCTAATTAATTAAACACATTTTGTTCTTGGAAAGCAATCCGAGCATCTACCATAAACCAAAATAATGACCCTATGTTGGCTCTTTGGGGTGGGAAGAGAAAGTGGAAAGTCTGTACTTAGTTAGCCTTTCTCGGCAAACCTGTAAAGTAATCAAATAACTGACTTTCACCACTTTCACCAATTTTGTTGAAAATTGTGGTTTGTGAAAGTGGAGAAAGTTGATTACATATGTAACATGATGATGAAATGTTTATCTTTAACAAGAATTTTTTTCCTAATTTAATTGAATTTCAAAGGGCAGACTTTTCATTTTGTATTATTTACTGATTATGATTTATTCGTTTCATGTAACAAAGGTCAGGTGAAAGGTAACTGGAGAAAGCAAAAACTAACTACTGAATTTTACCTAGGATTGAAAAGTTTAGAAATTGGTAGAGTTTGTTAGAAATTAGGTTTGAAAAGTTTTGGGAACGGTACAAATTAATTATGCAGGGTTTAAACTCCGGTCTGGAAAACTCGTGTAAATTATTTATGCTAAACTACGTGCGGTAAATTCTACGGGAAAATGACAAATGTCAAGGGTTTCAATTCTAAAAATGTACCTAACTTGTTGCAAAGGCTTAGCTAAAATTGCAAAAATGTGTCTTAATCGACTTAACATAAAATAAAATATCGATCCAACAACAAAAACTCGGATGACTTTGCCCAGCTTTCGGTTGTTTTTGTTGGGTACGAAGCAATGTGATGCATCATGGCATGCAATTGGCAATGAAACGTGTGGCATCTGCTCACAATCAAGTGTAGTGTAGAGTGAAAGCAGAATTTGGTTAATTCTGACAAGATACGATACCAAGTAAAATAAAGCTTTTGATAATTAAACCTCAATGTAATCAGATGCTTTCACTCACTTTGGAAGGATTGGTGAAGGTTAATTAATATTAAGCATGTGTTGCAGCTAAGTTTAGATTTTTAGTACAAAAAATGAGTGTTAGTGGAGAACACGAGCGCGAAGGACGCGAAGGAAGTGGGACGTCACATCCACATCTCCATCAAAAGACTTTGAAACAAAATACAAACATCAAAAGTCAGTTTTCAGCGGAATCGTTAACGAAAAAGACACATTTCACCCATGACGAGGTACCGTATCAAATCAACTTTGGGTTTCTGGAATTAATTATAAAATGTTGTTTGAATTCTGTCATTTCGTTCGGATAAATTTTCTTTGAAATGGAAAATATTATTTTTAAACAGATACAATCTCTCCTCTCTTACTTCAAGAGTCTCACGGTGAAAGTGAAAATGGAACGGTTGAGATTTCGAGAGGTGATGCATACAACGTTTGACTGCACTGATGACGTGATGCTGGACCGGATTTTTAGATTCTTTGATGCAAATAATGATGGATTCGTGAGTAAATAAAAAATATTAATTAAGAGTTAAATAACAAAAGAGTATTTTAATTAATTTGCTAAAGCTCTCACTCTATTAATTAATTTTCCTTTTTGTTTCTATCCTGTTGCATCAAAAAGTTTTTCCTTGATTTTTCAGACTTTCACCTGTATCAAAACACTTAATTAAAAGCTCTGTTTTAATGTTCTGAAGTGTTACTGTTATTAATTACAAGTGAGTGAAGTGTTACGTTTATTGAAATAATATGCTTTCATGTCAGAAAGAGATACACAGCCTTGGCCTGCATTCTCCATTTTCCACCAAAAACATCAAATTCCTTTCCAAATTTAATCAAACGTACGCTGTAATTATTTATTCTCACATGGACTCATTTCTTTAATCATTTCAAAATGGACGTTGTTGTTGCGACTTGCCAAAATATTGATTTTTTTCTTACATTTGATTGATAGTTTAGATAATCTATCGTTAGGCTTTCACCTACTAAACCGAAAGCAATTTAAGCTTTAACTCGCCATTTTCACATTTCACTGTTCATCCATCTGAAAAAGCAAATTTATTTTCCTTGTAATTTTTTCCTGGATGAAAGCTGCTGAAAATTGACAAGATTCCCAGTGAAGCAAAGTTAAAGTGAGTTGTGTTACAAAACTCAAATTTTTAGCCTTAATTTTTTCTATAATCAAACTCGAGATTCGCCTGGACGTTTCTCCTTGAAATGATTGAAGGTTAATGTGTCCATTTGTGAGTGAAATATTCAAACTAAATTGGCCTTTAATTTTCCCTCTGTGCTTAATTGTAATTACAGAGAAAACTAATGAAAGGCCACGTAATAAGCAAATAATAATATGCCAGCCAATGAATTCGTCACCGTTGATAAATAACCATTCACGTTGTTGCTTTCGTGTTTGAGAGAGCTTTAGTACAAAACTGAAGTAAATGTAACTTTACCTATTTAATGATAAATGTAACTAATAATAGCTGGTAAACCATCAAAACCTTACCTAACTAACTGAGTTACAGTGAAAGACCGGCCTGTGGTATTTAGTGTTTAGCATTGGCTTTCACTCACTTCGCTTTGCTTTTTGTTTCATTTCACGACTTTCACTCCAGTTGAGGTGACATGACATGGAAAATGAAAATGCCAAGTCAAATGGGAAATCTAGCGGTTTGTTTCATTTTATTTGGTACTTTCTCGTACTTTCGCTCTGTAAACTAATGTGGCATTGCTTGTTCCTCTACAAATGTAGTTAATTATTACCTTCGATGATTCACACAGTCAAATTGGAAATTATTTTATGCTCCATTATATTGATATTGACTAATGAAAGTCAATTACCAAAAGTCAGCTATCTAAAGTAATAAGAAAACAATAACAACTCAATTTATATCTGTCTCCCTATAAGGTGAACGTTGGAGATGGAGAAAGTTGAGGTTGTGTTGATATTGATACCTAAAACACGCAATTTTAGGTCTTCCGACTCGATTCGATTACAAAATCTTTTTAATTCAGTTTCATCCAAAAACAAGGCAATAATTCAATTTATGGCATCGCAACTTTCTCCATCATAGCAGTTTCGCGTTATAGATACGCACGTATTTCACTCTGGTAGTAAAAACGCTATTTGTATGAAAGGAAAAAGTCTCACGCTGCGCTGCCTCAATTTTGATGGCTCACTCGGAGAAAATGTGATGCGAAGTGCGATGTGGATGTGGATGTGATCAATAATCGAGAAATGCAGCATTTATTAGTCCCTAATGAATTGTCTGCCAAAAGCTGGAACAAGAAGGAAAAGAAAAAAGTAGGGAAACAATATAATGCTAATGATGATATCATGCTTAGGGCTATGAATTTGGGTATAACGATAAAGGGAAATCAAATTAGAAAGTCAATTCAACTCAGGCCAGGTGAAAGCTATTCAAGCTTACATTAGTTGCTAGCTTAATACATTATTATGTAGATTAGGTTACGTATGCAACATCGTATTAAGTCTAATAATGGACTGAGCTTAGCATTTTCGCAACTTGTAAATACATCATTTGACAGCGACGTGACATGGAGAAAGTCAGGTGAAAGCTATTAAAGGTCTGCTAATAGTATCACAATGAAATGCATCACATCGATGTAAAAAAATCGATAAATCCTGTTTTTATGTAAACGTTATGAGGAAAATATTATTAGAAAGATGAGGCATATATTTAGCTTTATTTATTTATTTAAAAGGTTGATGACATTTTTAAGCTTTCAATAAAATATCAACAAAAAACACACTCCAAAATTTTCGCTTTATCACAGATTGACGAAAATGAGTGGATCCTGGGTCTCTCAACTTTCCTGCGGGGAACGCTCGAGGAGCATATCAACTTTTGCTATTTCGTGTACGACATCAAAAACACTCAAAAAATTTCGCTTTATCATAGATTGACGAAAATGAGTGGATCCTGGGTCTCTCAACTTTCCTGCGGGGAACGCTCGAGGAGCATATCAACTTTTGCTATTTCGTGTACGACATCAATGGTTAGATTAAGATTACTCGAGATAATGACTAATTAAAATAACGACGATAGTGGGATGGAGATCATTTTATTTTAATGATGTTAATAATAATAATAATTCTGAAAGGTAATTTTCCCCCATTTTTGTTGAAAAGGCGACCGCTCGCTGGCTCGAGAGGAGCTCTACCACTGTCTGAAGAACTGTCTGATTCGAACCGCAGGGATCGAGGAGGACGTTGAAGAGAGCATTAAGGAGATAGTGGAAATTGCCCTGAAGAAACTAGACAAGGATAAAAATGGCCAGATAACATTTTCCGACTTTCATGCCGCGGTGCACGGAGACAATCTCTTGTTAGAGGCGTGTGGACCTTGTCTACCAAATCCCAAGACGGTCACCAACTTTTTCCTCTTTCTAAGGGAGAATTTTCCGCAGAGTTCGCAGAATTCGCAGAATAGAAGGAAATTGAGGAAAGAAGGGGGCAATGGAGACGGAGACGCGTCTGCTTCTGGGGGATTCAACAATGTGCTCATGCTGAGAAGGAAAAGTAGAGCAAGCTCGGTGTCAAATACGATGTGAAATTTTATTGGGGAAAGTCTGGAAAGTTTTACAAAAAAAAATAAGAAGAGAAACTTGGAAAAAATTGTGGAAAGATTCGCGAGCGACATTCTGCGGTGAAAAGTGAAAATTCTTTCACCTGAGAGAAAGTTTGTGCAAAATGCAACGATGAAGTTGTTTTTAATTACGTACTTTATTCCACAGAGAACATCACATCTATTTAAAAGAGTTGTTTGAAACAGATTTATTTAATTGTGTAGTTAATTATAATTAATTATTATTTTACTACAGCTTGTTTCATTCACTGGTAGTCCTTTGGTACATTTGTTTGGTTTTCTTCACAACAATGTTTAAATGTCTCGTTAATAAACTCACAATTTAAGTAAGTACCCAAAAGTAATTTTTTATAATCTCGGTCTAATATTCTCATTCTACAAAACATTTTTTTTAATGTTAACAGTTTTAATTAAGAAACTTGAAAAAATTACGGACAATTTTTGTTTAGTAATTTCGTTTTAGTAAAATCCCATTTTTATCACATTACATGCATACAAATACTCTAAATAGTCTGATTTTTCTTCTTGTGTCCAACTTCAACATTTACATGAACAAAGGCAGAGTTTAGCAACCACTGGAAGGAAAATACAAAATGGCTGGCGATGTAATTTTATAGTTAATTTAGTAAGACAATTAATTTTCGAGAAAAAATTCCAAATGTCAAAAAATTCAGTGTAAAATTTTAATGCCGAAAATAAAAATTTTACCACTGAAGTCAGAAAATTAAATCGCAGGTCCCTCCATTATTTACAAGTAACTCTTGTCAATAATGGACGGATCTATTTTAACTGTAATTACCCAAGATAATCTCAGACTACTGGACAATTTTTTAATTAAAATTAAATTATGGAGATGAAACAATTCATTTTTTAATTCAATGGCAGTTAAATGCACACAAATGGAAATACACATGCATTTAAATGTATAAGTAACGTCAATAATTAGCTAACTATGTTTAGTAAATATAATTAATCACTAATATTTTCCACTAAATTGTATTTAGTAGTTAGGAACTATTTAATTATTGATTGACAATGAAAGAGAAATTAAAAAGATTTCGAATGTTTTTGGCTTGTCAGTTCGTTTCTGGTATTTATTATTTTAATTAGTTAAATGAAATCACGTTTGTTATTAAATTCCTTGTTTTGTGGACTGGACTTTGTTCATTTTCGATACTAACTTGACAATACGATTGTTAAGTTAATTAGAATTTAGGTACTTTACGTTAATACTTCACTGCGACAAACAATTTAAAATGAACGTTTTTTGTCCCCCAACTCTTGAAATTCGTTTTTTAAATTTTGTTTTCGGTTTAAACTGGAAGAAATTGGAATGGTTTTGTGTATAACCTTCTGAAAGATCTACAGTTAATTAAAAGTTGTTGTTGGTTGATAATGTTTAGTTTTTGGCACGCGAGATGAATTTTAATTACCATCTGTATTATTATTATCTTTAAGAATAATAATCATCTCATCCAGTTTACAATTATATAGATATTGAAGATAATGACGCATGCCCAATTACAGTAGATACTTAATACTTGATTGATGGTAATTCTAAATGGTGGGGAACAAGATTTTAGTAACCTTTAAATAATCTGCTCGCAAGTGCGATTCTCCGTGCCCTTGAAGCCCTGCTTGCAAGCGCATCTGCCAATTTTACCCTTGTCCGCCTGGTCGTAGTGGACACACTTGGAGTTTTCGATGCAACCAAAGTCGTCGCCCACAGTGCATCTCGAGCCCATCAAACCACGGCACTGAAAAAAATTAAAAGTTTAAGTTAAAAGAAACTATTTATTTAAAAAACTTCATTAACTTTCACTTACTTTTCTCGTTTTCTCATCATAATGTTGCATCACATCCGGACAGCTGCAGTTATTGTTGACACAGGCCAATCCTGGGTAAGGGTCGCATTCCGAATCAAACTGAAAATATTTAAAAAAGTTAATTATAGACCTCGTCTTAATTAGAAACTTTATGGCATTTTCAAAAATTAACCTTACCTCGCAAGTGCTGCCAAAGACCTTGCCGCATTTTCCCTCCTCGGTCTGAATATGTCCTGGGCGACACCTGCATTCAGTAATTAGATTCCTAAAGACGCATTCCGCATTCTGCGTGCAGCCAATGGCAAACTCGCTCGTGGAGTCGTTCAGTGTGCAGGGACCACTCGCAAGAGACACACACTGCCCCAGGGACTCCTCGTACTCCATGTGGTTCGGAGCCTTGCACTGGCACACCCTGGATCTGCAGGAAAGTTTCGAGTCGCCACAGGGGTGGTCCGGGCCGCACTCCATGCCGTAGCCTTTTTGGCACGTTTTGTCACTGTGAATCT